>JAXCGZ010011453.1:0-42500 GCA_037179515.1 Halocaridina rubra
ATATATGCCACAGTACACCTCCTGTACATTATGCGACCGACCTAATGCTGACACCTCTTGACCACTATTGTCTTCAGTGCCCCACAGTGAGAGATGTTTTACCACGAGGTCAGAACTTATACAGATCTGCTCATTTTTACTTAATGATGACAACCTTGATGTTATTCCTGCTCGTTATCCTCACTTTGGTGGCCATTAATTATATTGAATTATACATGTATTTTCTGTATGTTGCTGTATAATTCTGTTTGTGCATTCTGCGTTTCTCTGAGCTTTACTTTTGCATATAATGTACTCTGTGCTGCCATACTGTGAGTTGTGTGTTAGTATGCAGCAATGTTTTATCAATGTGTACACCTCCCTGTAAACTATGTTCAATTCTTGGTTTTGTATCCATTTGAAGCATTATTTGTATGAACTCATGTAATGTCTGACGCCTTGGCGCAATAAATTAATAAAATAAAATAAAATAATTCTCTCTCTCTCTCTCTCTCTCTCTCTCTCTCTCTCTCTCTCTCTCTCTCTCTCTCTCTCTCTCTCTCTCTCTCTCTCTCTCTCTCTCTCTCTCGTGGAGGGGAGGGGAGGGGAGGACTTGTGTCCAGGCGTTCGACTCGACGTTCTTCACTTTCTTATAGATTCCATAATATTTTATTATGGTAGATATGCTTGAAAGGATTAATTCCTATACAGTTAAGGATATTTTTTTCTGCTATTGGTTTCTGTAAGAAATATCTATCATACAGGATAGTACATTGGAAGACGAAGCCATCAGTTACAAGAACACACAATTATTATGATGTAATTGTCTACAACCAGTCAACGATACTCTTACGTCACAAATTCCTTGAACCAGTCAACGTGGATTTTTTTTGCTTCCCTGCCACAGCCGATTCCTCAGCCTTTTTAAAATAAAAAAAATATCCTAGTGAAATCTATTTGTAAGTTTATTATGGGTCATTATTCTTCAGTCACCTTCCTGCTACAGCTCAAGGCAATTGGGACTAATTATTGTAAAGTAGTAGTGGAAAAAATAAGGTAGGAATAAACATTTTGCCCTTCTCCACTGCCGAGGGCATAGTCTGAATGAATGGACTTTAGGTATCGTTTTCTAGTATTGTTTATTGTTTTTGGTAATTACATTTTTATTGTCTGCCATAAATATCTATGTCAAGTGTGTTTTGTATATTTTATGTGCATTATTTATAATTTTCATGTTACTCATAAATTTCTATTTCATTTAGATTATCCCGCCCAAAACCCCCAAATTCCCACACTCCCACGTGACTAATTGAGAAAGAAACATCTTATAATTAACATTCTGTTTATCCATTGTTTTTATTAATTTTGACGTCTTGACTATTTATGATACTGTACTCTGAAATTGCTAGGGTTTTTATTTTTCCCTAACCCAAAGCCCCAATCCCAAGCGCTCATCTAATATTGATGATTGAGGGGATCATCGTAGCTAAGAAACTTGAAATTACTGGAAGCAAACCGTTGAAAAGACATCGAAAACCTCATGAAAACCATAATGTCAGTTATCAAATATTTGATATATTGATAATATGTTTTCTTTAGTTTTTGATTTATTTTGTAAGTTTCTCTTATTCATTTTCATTGTAAAAGTAAATTTTAGGTTAGGTTAGTTTATCCCCAGTTTAGTATTAATAATTGATGTTGATTTTTATTGCTTTTAGATATTTTAATTTTTTTTATCTCACTCTTTTGAGTGTGAAAGAAAGCATTTTCCGATGGATATTATTAGTTTTTGAGATATCAAAATCAAATTGTTATTGTAATGAGTATTGTACTGCTTTCTACCCAGACTGCACTTCAGTTGGTAAAAATTATATTTTGGCCAAGATTTTACATATTAATGTGTTACTTAAAGAGTAGGTTATGTTTTATTTGTATATTTGATATATTTTTGGGGTCCTCAATCTATTTTTGCCGAAGGTTCTGGGTGTATGATACCCTCTCCATGAAAGGCTGTAACTTCCATTAGGATGTGATATATGTAAAAGGAAAGATAAATCTCCCAGGTTTTCGTACCCTGTGTGGGGAAGAGGTTAATTGTGGCAGATTTGGCTTTTTTTTTGCTCCTCTTTTGAGTTGATTGGTCTCCTGTTCATAATTGCAACTCTGGAGGGTGAAGAAATATTGCAGACTTTGGCTCTCCATCAACATCTGCAACATCCCAAGCCTCACTTCAACCTTTATCAGTATTATGACATTCCTACAGCCTTTTCCCCCTCCTACACCCCCTTCTAACTCCCTGCAGAAGCACCTATCACACACAGCACATGCAACATCAATATTCTATAAATTAGCACAGATGTTGTAAACGCCAAAAAACTAGAACTCGTGCTTGTCCTCTAACAACATAATAAGTCCTCGACTTACGTCAGAGTTCCATTCCTTAAATGTGATGTAACCCGAATTTCAGTGTAAGTCGGAACACGCCTGAATAAGCACCTATGCTAATGCATTTCACTATCTATAAATTTATTGCCGTGGTGATGGCTTTCCTTTTCTTCAAAGCACTGCCATCAGAAGAATCTGCATTATGCTTGGTAGACATAATACAGGCCAAAAATTATAAAAAATAAAGCAAGATAATATATAGGAGCTGTGTTGTAACCATGAAGCATCGTAATTTAGGACAGTGTAAGCCAAAAGACCCCCTGTATACACATTACCATCTTACAAGACACAAAACACCCACATTCCATCTTCACCTCTACTAGACAAGATCAGATCAGTGGCGGTGGTGGTTGACTCATTACCCTGCCACACAAATCAGCAGACACAAAATACCTCCTCCCCTACAGGATGCTACCAAAGATATACAAAATCTTAGTCTGCATTGTCAATGCATCAGCCATAGCAACCACAAATTCATGCAACCTCCCTTAAACATCCCTCACAGTTCCTAACAGCTACACCCTACAATTACTATATCTCATCAATACTCCAAACATCATCCTGAGTGGTGACTTCATGCCAGATGGCTGCTTGGTTTGTTGACAGCCCCAACTCTGAGGGCTGGTAATTCAATACCAAACTGAATACTTTTTCATTCTAAATAACATTCATCAACACATATTTCCCACCAATCCCATTTATAACCATATCTCCAGAGATTACCATATATTTACTGAATCTCGCCCCAACAACATCATGTGAAGGGTTATGAAAATCTAAGTTCTCATCACCTTGCTATCATCATCAGTACCAATATAAGAACCACTCCAGCTGGCAGTAGACACACATATACCATTTACAATAAAGCCAACTGGGAAGCTTGCACTAATGAAACAGAACAACCATTAGAAACTAAACAGTACTCCCATCACATATATAAGTAATGCTGTACACTCTTTTTAACACAGTAATTCAAAAGGCAGGCAAAAAACATATCCCTAGCAGTAACAGAAAAAGACAACCCCAATTTCGCATTAGAAATTCAAGACCTCATCACACCATGGTGCACTGAAACATTTTCCAAAACTCCACGCGCACAGAATGCTGCACAAATACAAGCACTCAACACACAAACGGAATAATAAAGTACCAGAGCAATGAACATGAAAGTGGAATATTGCTTACACACAGTTTATCCCAAAACAAACACCAACTATAAAATACTAAAAAATATTACACTATCCAACAGTAACAACAACAGACACTATGACCTCAAACAAGAACAGATAGATAATCTCATCTATCATATCTCTTATATCAGTCATATCCACCCCCAGTGTAACAACTACTGCATCCTTAGATGCATGCACATTTCACAAATCATTTAGAGTTTCTCTATTCACAAAATGGCCAACAGAATGCCATCACATTTCACACTTCACCACAAACAAAATCCCCATAACACACACTCACACACATTTAAGTTTTTAGCATAGTATATGTTACAGCAATGGCATTTAAGCAACATTTCACAAATATAAAAAACAAACTGACCCCAAGACTTAATGCCTTCATGTCACTTGCCCTCACAATATTCAGACACATCAAGGAAACCACTACAACAGAATACATACAATTTGTATGCTCAGGCAAGAATTATGCAATCCCTGCTTGGGTTTCTAACCTCACTAAAACACAAAAAAACATCTTGCAGACTATACAACACGGAGCACTAAAACTAAGCTCAGTCTACATAACTACTACACTTTTAGACCACTTACACAAAGAATGCAAAGTCATAAAAAACAAAGAATATCTGGACAAAGGTATGCAAAAATTGGCTGTGGCCACCACAAACCAACTCCACCTACCACACTACAACTACACGGGCAGAATGCCATTTCAGTAGTAGGTAATCGTCTGAGAAAACATATATATTAGCTTTTGGAGGACGTTTTTAAGTCATTTAATCCATTCTTTATTGTTTTGTCTCCATCCTGTAGTGATGATACATTCCTGTATCATTTTAGAAAATTTTGCGTGGATTTTTTTTTTTTAATCTTTGAGTAGCTTATACTAGAAAACTTTTTAACTTTCATATCTGTTGAGACTTTTAATTTTTTCGGGGAAAACTGCTGTTTAGATTTCATATTTAGAGTTTTTGTTTATCTCTGAGTTTACGGCATGAAAAATGATAGTACAGAAGCTTCCCTACTTCCAGACAACCTAGTTACGAATATTCACAGATACGAACGAAAACCTGCCCATTATATGCCCATGTTTTAAAGAATGTATTACAGTACTGTATTGTATTATCACATTACTATTACTGTATTAAAATTCATTAATGCTGTACACTTTATGTTTTATGTATTAGTTAAGTGTCTTTAGCCAAGCTCAACTTACGAACAATTCTACTTTCAAACAGACTTCGGGAACCTAACTCGTTCATAACTTGGGGAATGTCTGTATTGTCATTTTGATATTTTGTGCTCAGGAAGTATAGTAATCAAAGGTAAATATGGCAGAGAAAGTTAATGACCTATTTCTTTTTCAGAGCCAAAGAAGATATACGTTTCAGCAGTGAAACCATTTAGGCTGTACATGGAATGGTATTTTGAAAAATAATGTCTAGAAGGAAGATATATTGAAGTTGACAGTTTGTTCCATACGCATATTTTAGAGGTATTAAATGCTATAGTGTAATTATTTATAAGCTTCTATAAGGGTTTCAAAATATGAAAAGACTCTTATTCCGTTGCATATATTTGAACCAAGAACTTTAAGTTCCTTGATATTCAAGTTATTCTGCTTTACCGAGTTGTGAATTGCTGAAACAGATGGCAGCATATTGTACCAATAGGTAATCTTTCAATGATATTTAAAAATGAGAAAGTTACAATACGAGAAGAACAAATTAGGATATATGAGGATGGATTTGGGCTGAAAATTTAATATTTATTTTATATAACAGTCTTTATATATATTTTACACATATAAGTATTCTCAAATCTGCCCTGTAATATTATGCAACTCTGTAAGAAGTATGGAGGAAATAAGTGACAGTAGTAGTGTAGAGAATGTACCAACTTCGGTTGGCTCTTCGAAATCCAGAGAAAAATCTTTTCCCTGTATTGTGTGTGGCAGGTCCTTTCCTCGTAAATACAGGCTAAGATTACACTTTAGAGGCCACACGCAAGAGAAGCCGTACCCTTGTGGCATATGCGAAAAGAGCTTTAGCGATAAGAGTTATCTTACCAAACATAATAGGGTTCATACCCAGGAGAAGCCATTTTTGTGTCCTGACTGCGGAAAGTGTTTCAGTCGAAAAGATACGCTGAATGTTCACATAAGAACCCACAGGAATGAAAAACCCTTCTTATGTAATGTGTGCGACAGAAGTTATAAGTGGAAACGTAGTTTCAGACGTCACGTAAAGATGCATTTTGATATAAAACCTTATTCTTGGCCTGTATGTGACAGGGGCTTCATTCAGTCAAGCAATGTCACCAACCACATGCATATGAGAACTCATACACTTGAAAGATCATATACATGTTCTGAATGTGAGGCAACATTTAGGTAGCTCACCCACCTTCATAGTCACATGATGATACATATGAAAGAAAGACCCTTCAAATGCATGGAGTGTGGTCAGGGATTCGCTCACAAAAATACTCTTAAGGATCATTTGCGAACACATACGCTTGAAAAACCATATACTTGTACTGAATATGCACGTGATAAGCACATGAGAGTGCATGCAGAGGAGAATCCCGATTTGCCTAGTATATACGGAACAATATTTGCTCAGCCTTTCCACCTGAATAGGCATATGATTAAATGCAATGAAGGTCAAAGAATTTGTCCTCAAATTAATATAGATTGAGATATCTTTACATCTTCAGAAAATGATGAAGCTCCTGGTACTAGTGCACTTCATGATAAGTGTTCAAAAAATAATGAATCTGCAGATATTTCTGAATCTGTAGTGGAAAGTGAGGAAACCAATACATTTTATGTCATAAATCTTCAACACAATCCTGAGATATCCTCAGGCCTCATAAGTAGCAATCAGGTGAGAGAGGATGTGGCAGTTTCTCTACTAAAGACAGAGGTTGTAGGTGAGTTTATTAGCATTAAAGAAGAGATAATTTTACCTGAAGATGAACTAGATGAACATGATGAAGGAAAGGAAGAAGGAACGGTTTTAGGTGTTGATGACACCAGAGGGAGCAGCGACTTTAAAAGTCATAGTCCTAAAGCACTGAATTTAGAATGTGTTCTTGTAAAAATGGAAAATTTATCAGATAGTGAAAATGATGAAATTGGTGTCCAGGATCCCTTGAGTGATTGGTGAAACAACATTGGATTTTTTTTTATGTGCTACGCCATGAATCATCTCAGCTGAGTACGGAATGCATGTGTCAGGTCATTTTAAGAGCAGCATTCTCTCAAGCTCATTCTTTGATTAGGTTAATGAAGTAGGAGTGGTTCAATTATTTTTAGTTGTATAGCTTAGTCCTTGAAAGAGAATGTAGGTAATCAGAGCATGAAAGAAATTTTTGATTTTCCTTCCAGTGAATTTTAATCATAGGAATATATATGTTCAAGTTCTATTTCTTGTGTCGTTGTTATTATTAAAGAAATTTTTGTTATACTTGGTATCAATCTATATGCTGATTTATGGAAATATGTAATCAACAGTAACAGCTGTTTTATGTTTTGTATATCTGTGTTTACTTCAGAACTTGTGTGTTACCTATAAGAACAGTGTCCAGTAAGTTACATCATAACTTTGTATGTGTGTAATTTAATTCAGATAAGTCTGATATGTAGGTACTACCTATAATCGTGCCTTGCAAACAGATGAAGATAAATTCTTAGTGCAGTGGTTTGCTTATGAGGTTTTCATTGATTGCTGGTTATCAGTGAATATGTATATCTGCTTGTTTTCACAAACTGTTCATTTCTTGTATTATTATTATTTGAAAGCATTCATGATCTTTGGAAATTACTTTCTTGAAAAGTAAAGCACTAAAGAGGATCTAATATGTGTTATACAATACTGTCATCGCTATACTTTTTGGCTTGAAATTGATTCAGGATGAAAGTACTGTAGTATGATCTCCGTACTTTTTTTGAAAAGGCTGATTGCTTAGAGTGGTTCTAAGAAGTAAGTCACTGTTAACATTAAGCACAGTCAGTTGAATATTAGAGACTTTTTATTCTACTACAAAGTGTAATCACCTTCTTTGGGCATATGAGTAGATTATTATTATTATTTTTATTTTTTATATTTGACTCTGAGTTCTCCAGGGGGAGACTGGAATCTTGCTTATCCCACTGAATGTGTTCTATACTGAAGCCTTTCTAGTTTTATAATGTTTAAATGTGCGAGAAAAATTTGACCTGAATTAGGGTAAGAATATGCCCTTTAGCTTATGAGTTTCAATTGTTAGCCATGCCTTGCTTTAGATAATGGAAATGTGTATGTACGAGTTATTGAGTTAAATGCTTTGAATCTGTTACATGCAGCTTATGTCTATAAATTTCTTTGAATTCACTAATGTTTTTTTATTCACATTTTGATGCAACGTAATAAAATTATGTTGAGGTATTTAAGACATAATGGAATTTCATAAGTTTTTTTTTTTTTTTTTTTTTTTTTTCTCATGTTTTGAATAACAATTGTTTGTTTAATAACCATTAGGAATGTGATTATGGTTAGCCAGTATATATGTATACTGTTGTCTCGTAAATTTTATATCTAAATCAGATAATTTGTCGTTACAGAACAATTATACTATTAGATGGTTTTCCATGCAGTATTTTATTTTTAGCGATTGGTAGTGAGTCTCTTATGAAATTATTTATTTACCATGGTCAGATCAGTTTTACATAATTTATCAGCAGTTTCAATGCATTGTTAAGCAAAGTTTAGTAAATTAATATGAGGTGTTTGAGCCATATTAAAAGTACTATTACTATATTTGTTTTACATTGCTGGTTTTGAAGAACACTCTTTGTGTAAAACCTTTCAGTGATTTGAATAAGGCCAACCATTATTTACCTGGTGATGTGTTGTAAATTCATTTTGGACATCAATATTGCTACATACTAGGGGATTATTTCGAGAGAAAGTATTTTGAAATCCACAGTAATATTGTTGAGCTCACAGATCAATGTGGCAGGATTTATCAGAGACAGACATGCAAGATATATCTTTAATATTGTAGCCAAAAGATAACATCGTATACCAACCTCTTCTCTACAATCCACCCTCATCTCAACATAAACAAACAAACAATAGATGCTCGAGAAGTGCAATATAGTATATAATAATTTGAACGGAATTAACATACTCCCTCTCTTTTAATCAGAATAAATACTCAAATAAAATTACAACATTATACCGTATGCTGTATAAATGCAGAACTTAAAAGTTAAATATAACAACAAAAATATAAAAATAAAAAAATTCTTTTTAAGAAATGAATATTTTTTTTACATTTTCCTTCACAAAATCAATACAACATAGCATTCTATTAAATTATTATTTCAAAGATCCATTTTCAACGATTCTACTATTTTCAAAGAATGTACTCCTTTTTTTGTCAATACATCAGCCAACTGTGCTTTTGAATCCACCCAAAATATTTTCAACTCACCATTTTGAAACATTTGTTTGAGAATAGCAATATTAGGCAATTTTCTTTTTTTGTCATATAGTATTTGAGACAACATCCTTACAAGATAATATCCTCTTCCTCAGCAGCTGCTAGTGTTTCTGCTGCAAGTGTGCTTTTTACAACCCTTCTTATTTTCTTTGCCTCCCTATGCAATGGACAACTATTTCCATTTTCGCCCACAATAATAATTACAAAGCCCCCAGCACTACCAAATCCATCTGGGAGATTAGCATAGGAAGCATCACTGTATACAGCCAATTTATACTTGGAAGTGTCACCTAATCCTGGGAAGTATATTGAACTCTCAAAAGTACAAGCTTTCCTTAGACATTTCTTTGCCACAATCAGACCTTTAGACTTATTGATCTTACAGCTAAGTTCTAACACATCATATGATATATCAGGTCTTGAATTAGTACACAACCACCCTAGTTGGCCTACAAGACTCCTAAAACTCTCCTTTTCTTCCTCACTACACTCCATATTCTTACTTAATCTTGTAGCAGCACTTACACTTATAGTTTAGAGATTTACAGTAATTCATTTTGAAGTGTGATTCCATGTTCGTTTTGAATAATATCTAGTCCAATATACCTGAAAATAGTATTGCATTGTTCCCTAACCTGAAAACAATTTCTGATTTGGGTAATGACAACATTTTCAAATTTCGTAGTTCCTCCCCACAAGAAATCATCTACATGCATTAAAACCAAACTACATAATTCTCCGTCATGTTCGAGAAGTTCAATATAGTATATTATAATTTGAACAGAATCAACATACTCCTTCTCTCTTAAAGAGTTTGTAGAATGCTGCGGGGTCAGTTTTCACTTGCTTACATCCTATCTTCAGCTGGAAAGTCTTTACTGTGAGATACCACTTCCTAAGTGTATCATTAAGGCCATATACACATTTTTCCTATTTCCACAGTATATTATTGTCATAACTTGGGGAGTGTCTATTGTCATTTTAATATTTTGTGCTCAGGAAGTATAGTAATCAAAGGTACATATGGCAGAGAAACTTAATGACATATTTCTTTTTCAGAGCCAAAGAAGATATACGTCTCAGCAGTGAAACCATCTAGGCTGTACACGGAATGGTTTTTTTAAAAATAATGTCTAGAAGGAAGATATATTGAAGTTAACAGTTTGTTCCATATGCATATTTTAATGGTATAAAATGGTATAGTGTAATTTTTTATATGCTTCTATAAGTGTTTCAAAATATGAAAAGACTCATATTTAGTTGCATATATTTGAACCATGTACTTTAATTTATTTGATATTCAAGATATTTTGCTTTACTAAGCTGTGAATTGCTGAAACAGATGGCAGCATATTGTACCAATAGGTAATCTTTCAACGATATTTAACAATGAGAAAGTTACATTACGAGAAAAACAAGTTAGGATATATGAGGATGGATTTGGGTTGAAAATTTAATATAATTTATTTTATATAAGTCTTCATGTATATTCTGCACATATAAGTATTCCCAAATCTGCCCTGTAACAATATGCAACTCTGTAAGAAGCATGGAGGAAATAAGTGACAGTAGTAGTGTAGAGGATATACCAACTCCGGTTGGCTCTTCGAAATCCAGAGAAAAATCTTTTCCCTGTACTGTATGTGGCAAGTCCTTTCCACGTAAATACAATCTAAAATTACATTTTAGAGTCCACACGCAAGAGAAGCCATACCCTTGTGGCATATGCGAAAAGAGCTTTAGAGATAAGAGTTCTCTTACCAAACATAATAGAGTTCATACCCAGGAGAGGCCATTTTTGTGTCCTGACTGCGGAAAGTGTTTCAGTCGAAAAGATACGCTGAATGGTCACATGAGAATCCACAGGAATGAAAAACCCTTCTTATGTAATATGTGCGACAAAAGTTATAATGACAAACGTAGTTTCAGACGTCATGTAAACACCCATCTTGATATAAAACCTTATTCTTGTCCTGTATGTGACAGGGGCTTCATTCAGTCAAGCAGTGTCACCAGCCACATGAGGGTACATACAAAAGAAAGACCCTTTGAATGCGTGGAATGTGGTAAAAAATTTGCCTGCAGAGATAATCTTCAGAATCATATGAGAACACATACACTTGAAAGACCATATTCATGTTCTGAATGTGAGGCAACATTTAGGCAGCTCACCCACCTTAATAGTCACATGAGGATACATACGAAAGAAAAACCCTTCAAATGCATGGAGTGTGGTCAAGGATTCGCTCACAAAAATACTCTTAAGGATCATTTGCGAACACATACGCTTGAAAAACCTTATACTTGTACTGAATGTGGGAAAAGTTTTCGCATGAAAAAATCTCTAACTGTCCATCTGAGATTGCATTCTCAAGAAAGACCTTATTCTTGTAGTGTTTGTGGAAAGGGTTTCTGCCAAAAATATGCACGTGATAAGCACATGAGAGTGCATGCAGAGGAGAATCCCTACTTGCCTAGTATATGCGGAACAATATTCGCTCAGCCTTTCCACCTGAATAGGCATATGATTAAACGCAATGAAGGCCAAAGAATTTGTCCTCAAATTAATTTAAATTCAGATATCTTTACATCTTCAGAAAATGATGAAGCTCCTGGTACTAGTGCACTTCATGATAAGTGTTCAAATAATATTGAATCTGCAGATATTTCTGAATCTGTAGTAGAAAGTGAGGAAACCAATACATTGTATGTCAAAAATCTTCAGCACAATCCTGAGATATCCTCAGGTCTCATAAGTAGCAATCAGGAGAAAGAGGATGTGGCAGTTTCTTTACTAAAGACAGAGGTTGTAGGTGAGTTTATTAGCATTAAAGAAGAGATAATTTTACCTGAAGATGAACTAGATGAACATGATGAAGGAAAGGAAGAGGGAACTGTTTTAGGTGTTGATGACACCGGAGGGAGCAGCGACTTTAAAAGCCTTAGTCCTAAAGCACTGAATTTAGAATGTGTTCTTGTAAAAATGGAAACTTTATCAGATAGTGAAGATGATGAAAATGGTGTCCAGGATCCCTTGAATGATTGGTGAAACAAATTTATTATTTTTTTTTTATGTGCTATGCCATGCGTCATCTCAGCTGAGTATGGAATGCATGTGTCAGGTCATTTTAAGAGCAGCGTTCTCTCAAGCTCATTCTTTGATTAGGTTAATGACGTATGATTGGTTCACTTATTTTTAGTTGTGTAGTTTAGTCCTTGAAAGAGAATGTAGGTAATCAGAGCATTAAAGAAAACTTTGATTTTCTTTCCAGTGAATTTTAATCATAGGAATATATATGTTCAAGTTCTCTTTCTTGTGTCGTTATTATTTAAGAAATTTATGTTCTACTTGGTTCCAATGTATATGCTGATTTATGGAAATATGTAAGCAACAGTAGCAGGTGTTTATATTTATTTTATTATGTTTTGTATATCTGTGTTTACTTCAGAGCTTGTGTGCTACCTATAAGAACAGTGTCCAGTAAGTTACATCATAACTTTGTATGTGTGTAATTTAATTTAGATAAGTCTAATATGTAGATACTACCTATAATTGTGCCTTGTGAACAGATGAAGATAAATTCTTAGCGTAGTGGTTTATATTAGGTTTTCATTTATTGCAGGTTATCAGTGAATATGTATAGCTGCTTGTTTTCACAAACTGTTCACTTCTTGTATTATTATTATTTGAATGCACTTATGGTCTTTGGAAATTACTTTCTTGAAAAGTTAAGCACTAAAGAGAATCCAATATGTGCTATACAATATTGTCATCACTATACTTTTTGGCTTGAAATTGATTCAGGATGAAAGTAGTGTAATTTGATCTCAGTACTTTTTATGCAAAGGCTGATTGCTTAGAGAGGTTCTCAGAAGTAAGTTACTGTTAACATAAAGCAGTCAGTTGAATATTAAAGACTTTTTATTTTACTACAAAGTGTAATCACCTTCTATGGGCTTATGAGTAGATTATTTTTTTTTATATATATATTTGACTTGGAGTTCTCCAGCAGGAGACTGGAATTTTGCTTATCCCACTGTGTGTGTTCTGCACTGAAGCTCTTCTAGTTTTATTTTATTCAAATGTGAGAGAAAAATTTGACCTGAATTGGGGTATGAATATGCCCTTTATCTTATGAGTTTCCATTGTTAGCCATTCCTTGTGTTAGATAATGGAACTGTGTATGTACGAGTTATTGAGTTGAATGTTTTGAGTCTGTTATGATATTAAATATGCAGCTTATATCTATAAATTTCTTTAAATTCACTAATGTTTTTTTAATCACATTTTGATACGTTACAAAATTATTTTGAGGTATTTTAGACATAATGGAATTACATAAGAGTTTTTCCACTGTTTTTTTTTTTTTTACTCATGTTTTGGATAACATTTGTTTGTTTAATAACTTTTAGGAATGTGATTATGGTTAGCCAGTATATATGTATACTGTTGTCTCGTAAATTTTATTTCTAAATCAGATAATTTGTCGTTATAGAACAATTATATGATGAGATGGTTTTCCATATAGTATTTTATTTTTAGCGAGTGGTAGTGAGTCTCTTATGAAATTATTATTTATTTACCATGGTCAGATCAGTTTTACATAATTTATCAGCAGTTTCAATGCATTGCTAAGCAAATTTTAGTAAATTAATTTGAGGTGTTTTAGTCATATTAAAAGTACTATTACTAAATTTGTTTTCCTTTGCTGGTTTTGAAGAACACTCTTTGTGTAAAACCTTTCAGTGATTTGAATAAAGCCAACCATTATTTACATGGTGATGTGTTGTAAATTCTTTTTGGACATCAATATTGCTACATACTAGGGTTTTATTTCGAGAAAAAGTATTTTGAAATCCACAGTAATATTGTTGAGCTCACAGATCAATGTGACAGGATTTATCAGAGACAGACATACAAGATATATCTTTAATATTGTAGCCAAAAGATAACATCGTATACCAACCTCTTCTCTACAATCCACCCTCATCTCAACATAAACAAACAAACAATAGATGCTCGAGAAGTGCAATATAGTATATAATAATTTGAATGGAATTAACATACTCCCTCTTTTTTAATCAGAATAAATACTCAAATAAAATTACAACATTATACCGTATGCTGTATAAATGCAGAACTTAAAAGTTAAATATTACAACAAAAGCATAAAAATAAAAAAATATTTTTAAGAAATGAATGTTTTTTTACATTTTCCTTCACAAAATCAATACAACATAGCATTCTATTAAATTATTATTTCAAAGATCCATTTTCAACGATTCTAGCTATTTTCAAAGAATGTACTCCTTTTTTTGTCAATACATCATCCAACTGTGCTTCTGAATCCACCCAAAATATTTTCAACTCACCATTTTGAACCATTTGTTTGAGAATAGCAATGTCAATTAGGCAATTTTCTTTTTTTGTCATATAGTATTTGAGACAACATCCTTACAAGATAATATCCACTGCGTCAGCAGCTGCTAGTGTTTCTGCTGCAAGTGTGCTTTTTACAAGCCTTCTTATTTTTTTTGCCTCCATATACAATGGACAACTCTTTCCATTTTCACCCACAATAAAAATTACAAAGCCTCAGGCACTACCAAATCCATCTGGGAGATTAGCATAGGAAGCATCACTGTATACAACCACTTTATACTTGGAAGTGTCACCAAATCCTGGGAAGTATATTGAACTCCCAAAAGTACAAGCTTTCCATAGACATTTCTTTGCCACAATCAGATCTTCTACTTTAGACTTATTGATCTTACACTAACACATCATATGATATATCAGGTCTTGAATTAGTACACAACAACTCTAGTTGGCCTACAAGACTCCTAAAACTCTCCTTTTCTTCCTCACTACACTCCATATTCTTACTTAATCCTCTAGCAGCATTTACACTTATAGTTTAGAGATTTACAGTATTCATTTTGATGAAGTGTGATTCCATGTTCATTTTGATTTATATCTAGTCCAATATACCTGAAAATAGTATTGCTTTGTTCCCTAACCTGAAAACAATTTCTGATTTGGGTAATGACAACATTTTCAAATTTCGTAGTTCCTCCCCACAAGAAATCATCTACATGCATTAAATGCAAACCACATAATTCTCCGTCATGCTCAAGAAGTGCAATATAGTATATAATACTTTGAACAGAATCTACATACTCCCTCTCGTTTAAACAGAGTTTGTAGAATGCAGCGGGGTCAGTTTTCACTTGGTTACATCCCATCTTCAGCATGAAAGTCTTTACTGTGAGATACCACTTCCTAACTGTGTCATTAAGGCCATATACATATTTTTCCAACTTTCACAGTATATTATTGTCATAACTTGGGGAGTGTCTATTGTCATTTTAATATTTTGTGCTCAGGAAGTTTAGTAATCAAAGGTACATATGGCAGAGAAAGTTAATGACCTATCTCTTTCAAAACCAAAGACGATATACGTCTCAGCAGTGAAACCAACTAGGCTGTACACGGAATGGTATTTTGAAAATAATGTCTAGAAGGAAGATATATTGAAGTTGACAGTTTGTTCCATACGCATATTTTAAAGGTATAAAATGGTATAGTGTAATTTTTTATAAGCTTCTATAAGTGTTTCAAAATATGAAAAGACTTATTTAGTTGCATATATTTGAACCATGTACTTTAAGTTATTTGATATTCAAGTTATTTTGCTTTACTAAGCTGTGAATTGCTGAAACAGATGGCAGCATATTGTACCAATAGGTAATCTTTCAATGATATTTACCAATGAGAAAGTTACACTACGAGAAAAACAATTTAGGATATATGAGGATGGATTTGGGTTGAAAATTTAATATAATTTATTATATATAACAGTCTTCATGTATATTCTGCACATATAAGTATTCAAATCTGCCCTGTAACAATATGCAACTGTGAGAAGCATGGAGGAAACAAGTGACAGTAGTAGTGTAGAGGATGTACCAACTTCGGTTGGCTCTTCGAAATCCAGAGAAAAATCTTTTCCCTGTACTGTGTGTGGCAAGTCCTTTCCACGTAAATACAATCTAAAATTACACTTTAGAGTCCACACGCAAGAGAAGCCGTACCCTTGTGGCATATGCGAAAAGAGCTTTAGCGATAGGAGTTCTCTCACCAAACATAATAGGATTCATACCCAGGAGAAGCCATTTTTGTGTCCTGACTGTGGAAAGTGTTTCTGTCGAAAAGATACGCTGAATTGTCACATGAGAATCCACAGGAATGAAAAACCCTTCTTATGTAATATGTGCGACAAATGTTATAATGAAAAACGTGGTTTCAGACGTCATGTAAACACCCATCTTGATATAAAACCTTATTCTTGTCCTGTATGTAACAGGGGCTTCATTCAGTCAAGCAGTGTCACCAGCCACATGCGGGTACATACAAAAGAAAGACCCTTCGAATGCGTGGAATGTGGTAAAAAATTTGCCTGCAAAGATAATCTTCAGAATCATATGAGAACACATACACTTGAAAGACCATATACATGTTCTGAATGTGAGGCAACATTTAGGCAGCTCACCCACCTTAATAGTCACATGAGGATACATACGAGAGAAAGATCCTTCAAATGCATGGAGTGTGGTCAAGGATTCGCTCACAGAATCACTCTTAAGGATCATTTGCAAACACATACTCTTGAAAAACCATATACTTGTACTGAATGTGGGAAAAGTTTTCGTATGAAAAAATCTCTAACTGTCCATCTGAGATTACATTCTCAAGAAAGACCTTCTTCTTGTAGTGTTTGTGGAAAGGGCTTCTGCCAAAAATATGTACGTGATAAGCACATGAGAGTGCATGCAGAGGAGAATCCCTACTTGCCTAGTACATGCGGAACAATCTTCGCTCAGCCTTTCCACCTGAATAGGCATATGATTAAGCGTAATGAAGGCCAAAGAATTTGTCCTCAAATTAATTTAAATTCAGATATCATTACATCTTCAGAATATGATGAAGCTCCTGGTACTAGTGCACTTCATGATAAGTGTTCAAAAAATAATGAATCTGCAGATATTTCTGAATCTGTAGTAGAGAGTGAGGAAACCAATACATTTTATGTCAAAAATCTTCAACGCAATCCTGAGATATCCTCAGGTCTCATAAGTAGCAATCAGGAGAGAGAGTATGTGAGTTTCTTTACCAAAGACAGAGGTTGTAGGTGAGTTTATTAGCATTAAAGAAGAGATAATTTTACCTGAAGATGAACATGATGAAGGAAAGGAAGAAGGAACTGTTTTAGGTGTTGATGACACCAGAGGGAGCAGTGACTTTAAAAGCTTTAGTCGTAAAGCACTGAATTTAGAATGTGTTCTTGTAAAAATGGAAAATATATCAGATAATGAAGATGATGAAAATGGTGTCCAGGATCCCTTGAATGATTGGTGAAACAACATTTGTTATTTTGTATTTTATGTGCTATGCCATGCATCATCTCAGCTAAGTATGGAATGCATGTGTGTCAGGTCATTTTGAGAGCAGCGTTCTCTCAAGCTCATTCTTTGATTAGCTTAATGACGTATGTTGGTTCACTTATTTTTAGTTGTATAGTTTAGTCCTTGAAAGAGAATGTAGGTAATCAGAGCATGAAAGAAAACTTTGATTTTCATTCCAGTGAATTTTAATCATAGGAATATATATGTTCAAGTTCTCTTTCTTGTGTCGTTATTATTAAAGAAATTTATGTTCTACTTGGTTCCAATGTATATGCTGATTTACGGAAATATATAATCAACAGTAACAGCTGATTTGTTTTGTATATCTATGTTTACTTCAGAACTTGTGTGTTACCTATAAGAACAGTGTCCAATAAGGTGCATCATAAGTTTGTATGTGTGTAATTTAATTCAGGTAAGTCTGAGATGTATACACTACGTATAAGCGTGCCTTGCGAACAGATGAAGATAAATTCTTAGCTCAGTGGTTTGCTTATGAGGTTTTCATTTATTGCAGGTTAACAGAGAGTATGTATAGCTGGTTGTTTTCACAAACTGTTCATTTCATGTATTATTATTATTTGAAAGCATTCATGATCTTTGGAAATTACTTTCTTGAAAAGTTAAGCACTAAAGAGGATCCAATATGTGTTATACAATACTGTCATCACTATACTTTTTGGCTTGAAATTGATTCAGGATGAAAGTTGTGTAATATGATCTCAGTACTTTTTATGCAAAGGATGATTGCTTAGAGAGGTTCTAAGAAGTAAGTTACTGTTAACATAAAGCACAGTCAGTTGAATATTAAAGACTTTTTATTTTACTACAAAGTGTAATCACCTTCTATGGGCTTATGAGTAGATTATTATTATTATTTTTATTTTTTATATTTGACTCTGAGTTCTCCAGGGGGAGACCGGAATCTTGCTTATCCCAATGAGTGTGTTCTAGTTTATGCCCTTTAACTTATGAGTTTCAATTGTTAGCCATGCCTTGCTTTAGATAATGGAAATGTGTATGTACGAGTTATTGAGTTAAATGCTTTGAGTCTGTTATGGTATTATATATGCAGCTTATATCTATAAATTTCTATAAGTTCACTAATGTTTTTTATTCACATTTTGATGCAATGCTACAAAATTATTTTGAGATATTTTAGACACAATGAAATTACATAGGTTTTTTTTTTTAACTCATGTTTTGAATAACATTTGTTTGTTTAATAACTTTTAGTAATGTGACTATGGTTAGCCAATATACAGTGATCCTTCGCTCTATTGCGATTCTTCTCTCGTGAATTCACTGTATTGCGATTTTTTTTGGCAATTTTATTTTTGTGGGTATATGCAAAAATATTAAAATATTAAAAAAATAAAAATTTTCAGTATTTTCATTTTTTTTATTGAAAAAAAAATTTCATTATTTTATTGATAAAAAAATTTATTTCCCAGCCTACGAATAGTAAAACAGTAAGAAATAGTAAACAAACATTAATTTGAACATGTAACTGCACAATAGAAAGTATGATACCGGTATCAACGTTTCGGAAAACGCAAAGGGTTGCACCTACGTGAGCTAGCATATATTAAAATTTCCAGTAGTTTCATCATTTTATTGATAAAAAAACATAAATACTAACTGTTATGTATGTAAGCAGTTATGTATTTTGTCAAAGATATTCTCCATTTAAAATTACTGCTTTATAAGCAAATAAATAACATTCTTAAGTACAAAGAGTGTGACTTGAAAGAAACCTATATAGGATGTAATTCTTTTATATTTAATTCTATGTAAAGTACTTATGGTTTTGATCCCTCTAAGTAGATTCTCATTTGTTCCTGTAATTTGATTAGTCGTAAGTTTATGTAATATATTATTAACTTCTTCTACATAATAAATCCTGTTGAGGAAGGTGTGTTTTATATACCTCTTATTAATCCGAAGTCATCTGTGACGAAAATGGGATATGTGATATATTAACACATTCATATATAAAGAGGCCTACACTCGGCAACATAAAAGATATCTACAAGATTATTATCATTCTTGCAGGTAAGAAACACATTACTAACAGTACTGCACCATGTAAAATACGATACCGGTATCAGCGTTTCGGAAAACGCAAAGACTAGCACCTACGTGAGCTAGTACATATTGAAATTTTCATTATTTTATTGATAAAACAAGTATTTCCTAGCCTAAGAGTAATAAAACAGTAAAAAATAGTAAAAAAACATAAATTTAGATATATAACTCAAAGTATTGCATTGCATCATGTGAAATACTGTCCGATAGCCTACAATGTATTGGGGTCGCACCTACGTGAACTAGCATATATTAAAATTTCCAGTAGTTTCATGATTTTATTGATAAAAAAACTTATTTCTTTGCCTAAGAATAATAAAATACTAAAAAATAGTAAAAAAAACATAAATACTAACAGTATTGCACCATGTAAAATACGATACCGGTATCAGCGTTTCGGAAAACGCAAAGGCTCGCACCTACGTGAAATAGTTCATGGAATGCTATTGGCTGAAAGAGTGAGAGACGACAAATCACAGAATTGTTTTTCTGTATGTTCTGTATCATGGGGTCTGATTGGCTTTTTCGTTGAAGTTTGGTTCTCCCACCATCTTCCATTGTCTCGCCTCACTCGTTCAGTCTAACTCACGTGTGCGCTGTTCACGTTGTGCTTATTAATACGTTTTGCATGTGAGTTTTTTACTCGCGTATTTCAACCTTTGCAATGCCTCCCAAGCATCCTTCATCTTCTAATACTTCTGGTAGTGAGCCTAAGCGGCAAAGGAAGATGTTAACCATAACAGATAAGGTGAAACTCTTAGATATGCTGAAAGAAGGAAAAAGGTTTACGGATGTTGGCCGCTATATTGGCCTCAATGAATAACAGCCGTAAAGCTGTTATTGGCTGCGGAGTAATTTCCTCTGGAGTCTACAAACGTCATTACCACCTCATTCACGGTAAGTTTACCTATCACGTACATATAAATTTACATTGCATGCTGTTATTTATAAAGTAAAGGGTGGGTTTATAACAGTGCAGGGAAGGTTTATACAGTAAATGTAAAAATAATTGTAAAATACCTATGTACATGAGTATGTCATGTCATTACCACCTCATTCACAGTAAGTTTATCTATCACTTTCATATAAATTTACTCTTGCATGCTATTATTTATGAAGTAAAAGGTGGTTTGTTAACAGTACAGGGAGGGTTTAACATTTAACCTTTTGGTGTTTGTTTCTCGACTCCGCTCCATCTATAAAGCACTCTTGGAGGCGCACCTTAATTGTATTCACACTCTAAACTTTGTTACTGTCACTTATAGTCATTTCAGAAGTGTAGCAGTCACCAAAGAGATGCGTTTTCAGTCTCCTCTTGAAAGTATCAGCATTATTACATTCCTTAATCTCCTTTGGAAGGCGATTATAAAGTCTTGGTGCCGAAAACTTGAATGCTCTAAAACCTAATTCTAGGTTACATCTTGGTTCATCTAGCATGAAGGGATCATCACTGCATCTGAGAGTCACCACTGTTCCAGGTTGAAAATCATGCAATAGTTTCCTTATATAATCTGGCTTTCCATGTTTGATGGCTTGATATACCATTACACAAATCTTGAAAATAATTCTGGCTTTCATAGGTAACCAGTGAAGTTGCATCAATGCTCGAGTAATTCTATCACGTCATGCCGTGCCATTTATTAATCTTGCAGCCCTATTCATGACATGTTGTAACTTCCTCAAGAGACAATTCGGCAAGGCGTTATACAGCGAATTACAATAATCTAGTCTACTAATGACATGATTGTTGATTAATTTCCTCAGTGAAGATACATCAATATATTTCTTTACAAAACTAAGATTTCTCAGATAGTAATTAGCCACTCTTACTGTTTTATCAATTTGTTCTTTCATAGATAAGCTACAATCTAATATCACACCTAGGTCCTTTACAGACCCCTTAACTTCGACATCAGTTCCGTCAATATTTAAACTATGAACATCCATCTTTCTGAGGTCACCCCTCTTACCAACATTCAAGCACTCTGTCTTATCATTATTCAATTTTAACTGTTTCATGTCCATCCATTCCTTAATATCAGTTAAAACTTCCTTTATCTTTACCATAGTGTCTTCAGTGTTAACAAAAGTCAGGTAAAGCTGAGTGTCATCAGCAAAAAGCTTAAAAGATACCCCATGTCTCTCTAGTATATGCGATAGCTCAATCGTATAAATACAAAAAGGAACTGGTCCCAGTACACTACCCTGTGGCACTCCTCTCGACAAACTATTCTTCTTTGAAAATTCCTCTCCAATCTGTACACAATATGTTCTTCCTTCAATATAATCTCTCATAAACTCTAAAGCCTCTCCCTCTATACCAATGTTTTCCAGATCAGTTATTAACATGTCATGTACCACGGTATCAAAGGCAGCACTCAACTCTAACAGGATCAAGATGCCACATCGCCCGTCATCCATTAAAGTAATCAAATCACTTACCACTGAACATAATGCAGTCTCTGTTGAGTATAGTCACCTATAGGTTGACTGTTCATCCGGCAACACCTGTTTCCCCTGCAGGAATTTCAAAAGTTTTTCAAGGATAACACATTCTATCATTTTTGATAGGAAAGACAAATTTGATACTGGTCTATACGAGCTTAATGCTTTACTATCAAGAGCCCCTTTAACAACTGGTTTAACAATCGCCAACTTCTCACTCTTTGGAAAAATCCTCTTAGTAATACATAGGTTTACTATTTCCATAATAATTATAAGTATATAATCTAGATTCTTACTATTCTTAAAATCAGATATTGGAAAAGTATCACAATCACAATATGTTAACTTGGCATTACTGAAGATAGTTTTGACTTTATCTAAGCTTACCCTCCGAAAACAGGATAGTCACAATTCATGGTCTTGCACTGGAACAGTCATGACTCCCCGGACAGGACCTCCTGAAAAGCTAATTATTATCCTTTCAAACTTATCATCGAAATATTTAAGAAATCTATCTGCTAGCTCCCTATCATTAAAACCATCAGGTAGTCTTATTTTCTTCTTATATCCAGTCAATTTATCCAAAATATTGTATATATTACTTAAATCTTTTCCAGCATCATTTGATTTGTAAGTAAAAAATTCACGCTTCCTTCTCCGAGTACATAGATTATATTCATTATTTGCCTCTCTATATGATCTTCTAGTACTATCAGTGCGTCGCCTTCGCCAGAGATTTTCAGCTTTTCGTTTTTTCTTTCTCGCTTGCCTGATTACAGCATTAAACCAGGGCGAACGATCTTTCACTATAATTATCTTTTCAATTATAGGACAAGCGTCATTAAATTCACTTTTAGAAATATTATTGTATAATATTGTATAACACTCAACACACTCTCTAACTATAACATTATGAAAGCAAAGACAACTTTTATATTCTACTACTTTATTCGATATTCTATTTATCACTGTTTCAAGTTGTAATTTTGTTTTATCTCGGAATACAATTTTCTTCTTTTGCTTCGTATCAACATTGAAGGGAATCATAAAACTCACTAACCTGTGCACTGGTGAAATCGTAGCTGTGTGGTGATCTGTCTATCACACATAGTTTCATTAGTTATACCTTGTGTGTGTTTTATTGCAATACCATAATTAATATTGCACTAGCCTACATGTATATATTCGTTTGAGAGACTATATTATAACTATCATTTATTTTGTCATTAATTCATTATTTTCTCATGAATAAATGGGATTTGTTTGTAAAGTTAATCTAAATCTTAGGAAGTACTTAATTATGCAAATTATGATAAAAATATATCCCTTTATTTTAGAATGTGATGCTCGTCTGATTTGTTTACAGAACGGACGAGGACTTTCTCTGAAGACGGCACCAGGTTAGGACCTATTGTTAGAGACTCGTAAAATTCGTGTAAATTTACGAGCCTCCCATTTCGCCCCTTGGACTAGTGCTGTTGAAATTGTCAAGTAGTGACTGTGTTTCAATATTGTATAAAGCTCTTGGATTTTGAACAATCATTATTTCGATATTAAGTGTTGTTTTTGTTTTGATGTGTCCAGCAGTCGTGCCTGGAGCTATAACTCTTTGTTATTTTTGTAAAATTCACCTTATTGCCGCCTACACTAGAGTAAAATTTGTCCTTTTCTTTTAAGCTGAAATATTGCTCTCCATTATAATGTCAAGTTTTTTTTCAATATATTTTTACATTTTATTGATGAGTCTTTCATTTAAGCCTGGATTTATGCAGTGTTCAGTTTAATATTATTTAGTGTGTGTATCATTAACCAGTGGGAGTTCTCCACTACTATTAAGTAAACATAACTCATGCCCTTCCCCTTTAGTACCGTATAGTTTGTCTGTTACATTTAATTATAAGCCAGTAAGTTTTAGTCTAACTTTATTTGAGGTTGGTTGAGTAAATATTATTGTGTGCGGTAGCCTGCAAAGCTGAGAGTAGACTATTCACTGACCAGGTGAAAGTAGGCATTCTGGGAATAGTCACCACAAGCTGTATCTTCAACACTGATATTACAAACGGGACTGTGATCCATATCACAAAAAACAAGATCAAGCATATGACCCATAACTGAGGTCACCATATCAACTCTATTTTCAAAACTAAACAAATCCATCATATCCTTGAAATCATTTGCCTCCCTATTTCCAGTATCTTCAAACCAAAAATTAAAATCACCACAAATAAATGTGCTGGCATTAACAGTATCTACCTCCTCCAAAAATAGCCTAAGTTCATTTAAGAATATAGCAGTTCGGGCACTTGGAGGCCTATAAACAACAATAAAAATAACTCTACGCCCACCATATTCAAAACTTACTTGAATACTTTCAAAGTTTTCATCGCAAATGCTTCTCTCTTTCTTAATCTTGACAAAAGAGTTTGATATAAAAACTCCCACTCCATACAGTATATATAGTGTAAACGTAAAAACAAATGTAAAATACCTATGTACATATAGGGTGATCCTACTTCACAAAAATTCCTCTATCGCGACGGGTCCCGGAACCTAACCCTCACGATAAACGAAGGATCACTGTGTGTATATATATATATATATATATATATATATATATATATATATATATATATATATATATATATATATATATATATATATATATATATATATATATATATATATATATATATATATATACAAAAAGGAACTGGTCCCAGTACACTACCCTGTGGCACTCCTCTCGACAAACTATTCTTCTTTGAAAATTCCTCTCCAATCTGTACACAATATGTTCTTCCTTCAATATAATCTCTCATAAACTCTAAAGCCTCTCCCTCTATACCAATGTTTTCCAGATCAGTTAATAACATGTCATGTACCACGGTATCAAAGGCAGCACTCAAGTCTAACATATATATATACTGTTGTTTCGTAAATTTTCTTTCTAAATCAGATAATTTGTCATTACAGAACAATTATTGGATGAGATGGTTTCCATACAGTATTTTACTTTTAGCGAGTGTTAGTGAGTCTCTTATGAAATTATTATTTATCTACCTTGGTCAGATCAGCTTTACATAATTTATCAGCAGTTTCAATGCATTGCTAAGCAACTTTTAGTAAATTAATATGAGGTGTTTGAGTCATATTAAAAGTACTATTCCTAAATTTGCTTTACTTTGCTGGTTTTGATGAACACGCTTTGTGTAAAACCTTTCAGTGATTTGAATAAGATCAACCATTATTTACATGGTGATGTGTTGTAAATTATTTTGCACATCAATATTGCTACATACTAGGGTTTTATTTCGAGAGAAAGCATTTTGAAGTCCACAGATCAATGTGGCAGGATTTATCAGTGACAGACATACAAGATATATCTTTAATATTGTAGCCAAAAGGTAACATCTTATACCAACCTCTTCTCTACAATCCACCCTCATCTCAACATAAATAAACAAACAAAAGATGCTCGAGAAGTGCAATATAGTATATAATAATTTGAACGGAATTAACATACTCCCTCTCTTTTAAACAGAAAAAAAAATTTACAACATTATACCGTATGCTGTATAAATGCAGAACTTAAAAGTTAAATTTAACAACAAAAACATAAAAATGAAAATTTCTTTTTAAGAAATGTATATTCTTTTACTCTTTCCTTCACAAATCAATACAACATAGCATTCTGTTTAATTAATATTTCAAAGATTCATTTTCAAAGAATTTACTCCTTTTTTTTGTCAATACATCAGCCAACTGTGCTTTTGAATCCACTCAAAATATTTTCAACTCACCATTTTGAACCATTTGTTTGAGAATAGCAATGTCAATTCTTAATCTTTTTTCTGCTACATTTTTAACTGAGTGCACATTATCATAAAGTGAACGGTTATCTACAAAGAGTTCTACAGGCAATTTTCTTTCTTTGTCATATAGATTTTGGGACAACATACTTCCAAAATAATAGGCCATATCCACTGCCTCTGCAGCTGCTAGTGTTTCTGCTGCAAGTGTGCCTTTTGTAACTATTCTTTTTTACTTTGCCTCCCAATACAGTGGACAACTATTTCCATTGTCACCCACAAGAATAATTACAAAGCCCCCAGCACTACCAAATCCATCTGGGTGATTAGCATAGGAAGCATCACTGTATGCAACTACTTTATACTTGGAAGTGTCACCTAATCCTAGGAAGCATACTGAACTCTCAAAAGTACAAGCTTTCCTTAGACATTTATTTGCCTCAATCAGATCTTCTACTTTAGACTTATTGATCTTACAGCTAAGTTCTAACACATCATATGATATATCACGTCTTGAATTAGTTCACAACCACCCTAGCCGCCTCACTATAGACCAGTTTCCTTGACCAGCATAGTTTGCAAAGTTATGGAGAAACTACTAAGGAAACATATCTCACTTCACTTGGAATCCTTCCACTTTTTGTCAGTGAGGCAACATGGCTTCAGAGAAGGTAGATCAACAGTAACAAACTTATTAGAATTTTATGATGAGGTAAGCCAAATCTTACAGGAAAGAGAGGGCTGGGCAGATTGCATATTCCTAGACTTCCAGAAAGCGTTTGACACTGTTCCACATGGGAGACTTATTAGGAAGCTGCAATCAATGGCTAGAATAGGTGGAAATGTTTTGGAATGGATAAAAACTTACTTAGAAGGAAGGGAACAGAGGGTTAGAGTAAGACACTCAGTGTCTGAATGGAGAAGAGTTAGTAGTGGAGTTCCACAGGGTTCAGTTTTAGGGCCACTTTTGTTCCTTGTATATGTAAATGACCTACCAGAGTCTGTAAATTCATTCATGAATATGTTTGCAGATGATGCAAAGACTGTGAAGAAAGTAAAAAACGAGAACAATGGTAGAGAACTTCAGGAGGATCTAAATAATCTGCATGAGTGGTCAGAAAAGTGGCTAATGAAATTCAATACTTCAAAATGTAAGGTAATGAGAATGGGTACAAGTGCAAGAAGGCCCAAGCTTGACTACTCGGTGGCTGGAGTACAACTTCAAGAGACAGAAAACGAGAGAGATCTAGGAGTACTCATACTGGCAGATTTGTCTCCAGAAATACATATAAATGGCATAGTAAGGGCAGCATATGCATTCTTATCAAATGTAAGGGTAGCCTTCAGGCACATGGACAAGGAAATGTTCAGAAATATTTATGTAACCTATGTGAGGCCAAAACTCGAATATGCAGCCCCTTTTTGGAATCCGCACTTGAAAAAGCACATAGCTAAGCTTGAAAAAGTTCAAAGACATGCCACGAAACTGGTGCCAGAAATACGCAATCTCAGTTATGATGAGAGGCTGAGGGAATTAGACTTACCATCACTGGAAGCTAGAAGAGTGAGGGGGGATATGGTGACAGTCTTTAAATTCCTTCATGGTTATGATAGAGTGGATAGGGATTGATATTTCGATATGGCTGGCTCTAGAACTAGAGGTCATAGTTTGAAGCTTCGTAAGAAAACTTCTTCGCAGGATGTAAGGAAATACTTTTTCAGTGTAAGAGTAGTTGATAATTGGAATTGGCTAAGCGAGGAGGTAGTTAATGCTATCTCAATCCATAGTTTTAAGGACAGGTATGATAAGTATCACTAAGTCTAAAATGGAACCGATCAGGAGACGGGAAGATACGAGCTTTGGGCTCTTTCCCGCCTAGGAACACAATTAGGTAATCACAAGACTCCTAAAACTCTCCTTTTCTTATTCATTACTCTCCATATTCTTATTTAATCCTCTAGCAGCACTTACACTTATAGAGTTTAGAGATTTACAGTATTCATTTTGATGAAGTGTGATTCCATATTCATTTTGAATATTATCTAGTCCAATATACCTGAAAATAGTATTACTTTTTCCCTAACCTGAAAACAATTTCTGATTTGTGTAATGAAAACGTTTTCAAATTTCTTAGTTCCTCCTTACAAGAAATCATCCACATGCATTAAAAACAAACCACTTAATTTTCCTTCATGGTACCAGTAGAATGCTGCGGGGTCAGTTTTCATTTGTTTACATCCCATCTTCAGCAGGAAAGTATTTACTGTGAGATACCACTTCCTAGCTGCGTCATTATTGCCATATACACATTTTTCCAACTTCCATGGTATATTATTTTCATAACCTGCTTCCACAGGGGGAATAAGATATACTTCATGCTCAAATCGTTCACTCTGTAGAAATGCAGCTTTAATATCTATTGAATTTACTGCCCACTTTTTGGAAGACAAGATAGCAATGAAAGATTTCAACACTTCCTTAGTAACAATGGGAGAATCTAACTGAATGTTTTCTTTTTCCTCGAAACCTCCGGCAACCAACCGTACTTTAACTTTCTTTTTTCCAGTACTGTTTTCCTTTTCTGTTACTACCCATCAAACTGATAATGTTTTTGACCCACATTCAGACCTCTTTATACAAACACAATATCAGTGGCACTAAGTATCATATTTAAGGAGTCACTGGAGTCGGGGGAGATTCCAAGATGCTGGGAACAAGCAAATGTGATACCTATCTTCAAAAAGGGAAGGAGGGATACGGCTCTGAACTATAGACCAGTTTCCTTGACCAGCATAGTTTGCAAAGTTATGGAGAAACTACTAAGGAAACATATCTCTCTTCACTTGGAATCCTTCAACTTTTTGTCAGTGAGGCAACATGGCTTCAGAGAAGGTAGATCAACAGTAACAAACTTATTAGAATTTTATAATGAGGTAAGCCAAATCTTACAGGAAAGAGAGGGCTGGGCAGATTGCATATTCCTAGACTTCCAGAAAGCGTTTGACACTGTTCCACATGGGAGACTTATTAGGAAGCTGCACTCAATGGCTAGAATAGGTGGAAATGTTTTGGAATGGATAAAAACTTACTTAGAAGGAAGGGAACAGAGGGTTAGAGTAAGACACTCAGTGTCTGAATGGAGAAGAGTTAGTAGTGGAGTTCCACAGGGTTCAGTTTTAGGGCCACTTTTGTTCCTTGTATATGTAAATGACCTACCAGAGTCTGTAAATTCATTCATGAATATGTTTGCAGATGATGCAAAGACTGTGAAGAAAGTAAAAAACGAGAACAATGGTAGAGAACTTCAGGAGGATCTAAATAATCTGCATGAGTGGTCAGAAAAGTGGTTAATGAAATTCAATACTTCAAAATGTAAGGTAATGAGAATGGGTACAAGTGCAAGAAGGCCCAAGCTTGACTACTCGGTGGCTGGAGTACAACTTCAAGAGACAGAAAATGAGAGAGACCTAGGAGTAAACATACTGGCAGATTTGTCTCCAGAAATACATATAAATGGCATAGTAAGGGCAGCATATGCATTCTTATCAAATGTAAGGGTAGCCTTCAGGCACATGGACAAGGAAATGTTCAGAAATATTTATGTAACCTATGTGAGGCCAAAACTCGAATATGCAGCCCCCTTTTGGAATCCGCACTTGAAAAAGCACATAGCTAAGCTTGAAAAAGTTCAAAGACATGCCACGAAACTGGTGCCAGAAATACGCAATCTCAGTTATGATGAGAGGCTGAGGGAATTAGACTTACCATCACTGGAAGCTAGAAGAGTGAGGGGGGATATGGTGACAGTCTTTAAATTCCTTCATGGTAATGATAGAGTGGATAGGGATTGATATTTCGATATGGCTGGCTCTAGAACTAGAGGTCATAGTTTGAAGCTTCGTAAGAAAACTTCTTTGCAGGATGTAAGGAAATACTTTTTCAGTGTAAGAGTAGTTGATAATTGGAATTGGCTAAGCGAGGAGGTAGTTAATGCTATCTCAATCCATAGTTTTAAGGACAGGTATGATAAGTATCACTAAGTCTAAAATGGAACCGATCAGGAGACGTGAAGATACGAGCTTTGGGCTCTTTCCCGTAAACACAATTAGGTAATCGCAATTAGGTAATCACACCAAAATTCTTCCAGATTTTCAGTTCTTCTTTTGCTTTGATAAGTTTATGATTTTCTTTATTTTCACAAGCCATCACTATTTCAGTAGATTCCTGTATTCCATCCTCATCCAATACAGGGACCCATTTTTCTACATCTCTATACCAGTCAAGAGCTGAAATTCGTCCATCTTCATGTTCAATATTCCTCCAACTACTGTATTTTTCTGAGGATTTTCCAGCACGACTATGCACAGTTACTGTCTGCCAATTATCTGACTCTTTCAGCAGGAATCTCACTCTCTGTCCAATATTTCGAATACTTTTGATTATTACACTACCTTCAATTGTGTCCTTAACTGTGTTGTGGTCCTCTTCTTCCTCTGTTTTATCACAACTTTTGCCTTCTAGAGTATTTTCAACTGGATTTATAACTGCTTCTATCTCTTTACTTGTAACATTCTCCTCCGTTATTCTTTGATGTCTCAATATATCAAGTAGTGAATTATTGTACTTCCTTCTTCAGTATTTCTGTCGAAACTGTATGATATATTCTGAACATGCATTTCTTGGGCTCTTACAATATTTGAACCATATTTCAAGATCACTGTTTTACCATCTTGACCAATGACTGTAGCAGGTCCTTTCCATTCCTTTTGCCCTTCTCTCTTAAAATACTCTTGATCGCCATTTTTAAGGGCTATTCCAGTGCTTCTCACTTTATTTTTTAGTGCCCATCATATTTTCTCAAAGGTTTCTGCAGCAATAAAAGCTTTTCTTGCTGAGTGACTAGCATTGAGTTGTTTAGACATCGTAAGATCACTGTTTTACCATCTTGACCAATGACTGTAGCAGGTCCTTTCCATTCCTTTTGCCCTTCTCTCCTAAAATACACTTGATCGCCATTTTTAAGGACTATTCCAGTGTTTCTCACTTTATTTCTTAGTGCCCGTCATATTTTCTCAAAGGTTTCTGCAGCAAAAAAAGCTTTTCTTGCTGAGTGACTAGCATTGAGTTGTTTAGCCATTATATTTCAAGATCACTGTTTTACCATTTTGACCAATGACTGTAGCAGGTCCTTTCCATTCCTTTTGCCCTTCTCTCTTAAAATACACTTGATCGCCATTCTTAAGGGCTATTCCAGTGTTCCTCACTTTATTTCTTAGTGCCCGTCATATTTTCTCAAAGGTTTCTGCAGCAATAAAAGCTTCTCTTGCTGAGTGACTAGCATTGAGTTGTTTAGCCATCATTTCACTAGATGTTGTACTTTCCAGTGCAGGAAGTTTGTCACTCATGATACATGGCAGTTTCGGATTTCTTCCGTATACGAGTTGATAAGGACTGAAATCCCCTGTCATCTGTAGGCAATATTTAGCATTGACTGCCCATGCTAAAGCCACTTTTAAAGATAATTCTGGTTGCTCTGCCACTATTTTGACCACCATTTCATCTATAACCACATGATTATGCTCACACAGGCCATTACTGAAGGAATATGCAGCTGTATGCATCACTTGAATGCTCATATTCTTACACATCTCCAAGAACGTGTTGTTAGCAAACTCACCACCATTATCACAAAGAAATTTTGCAGGGGCTCCTAAGCCAGTTCCCAACCAAGTCACTATAATTTTCTCAACTATCTCCTTAGGTTTTTTACTTTTAATCACACATGATTTTGAGAACCTTGTTGCCATGTCTACCATATGCAGAAAAATATATACAGTATTTCCTAGCCTAAGAATACTAAAGCAGCAAAAAATAGTAAAAAACATAAATTTAAATATATAACTCACAGTATTGCACCATGTGAAATACTGTACGATAGCGTACACTGTATTGGCGTCTTGGAAAATGCAAAGGTTCGCACCTACGTGAGATAGTTCATGGGATGCAATTGGCTGAAAGGATGGGAGACGATGATTCACATAAATGTTTTTCTGTATGTTCTGTACCATGGAGCCTGATTGGCATTTTGATTGAAGCTTGGTTCTCCCACCATCTTCCATTGTCTCGTCTCACCCGTTCAGTCTAACTCACATGTTTGCCGTTCACGTCGTGCTTCTTAATACGTTGTGCTTGTGATTATTTTTACTCACGTATTTCAACCTCTGCAATGCCTCCCAAGCATCCTTCATCTTCTAAGGCTTCTGGTAGTAAGCCTAAACGGCAAAGGAAAATGTTGACAATAGCAGATAAGGTAAAACTGATAGATATGCTGAAGGAAAGAAGAAGGTTCGCGGATGTCAGTCGCCATTTTGGCCTCAACGAATCTACAGTTCACTACATCAAAAAGGACGAGGCAAATATCAGGAAAACAGCGACTATTTCATCAGTAAAACAGCTATGAGGGTCGTAACACCCCGCAATAAGATAATAGTGCCGATGGAATCTGCTTTGGCCCCGTGGATTGCTGATTGCAGAAAGAAGAACATCAGCGTAGACAGCAATATCATACAAACAAAGGCGAAGAAGCTGTACGATACATTCGCTGCAAACGAACCCATCGACGACAGTGGCGACCGTGGAGAGGAGGAGAGAGAAGATATCGCCGACACACAACCAGGACCCTCCAGCGATTCTCCACCGAGGAAACAATCGTTCGTGGCAAGCAAGGGATGGTTCGCCAAATTTAAACATTGCTATGGCCTAAAGAGCATTTCGATTAATGGCAAAGCTGCCTCTGCAGATAGAGCTGCAGCTGAAGATTATGTGAACAATGATTTTAAGAAAATTATTGCTGAAGGGGAATATGCTCCTTAGCAAGTGTTTAACATGGATCAGACTGGATTATTTTGGAAACGAATGCCGTCTCGCACTATTCTCTTCAAGGAAGAAGCTAAAGCCCTGGGATTTAAAGCACTCAAAGACCGCGATACCCTCATCATGTGCGGGAATGCTGCGGACTTCATGTTAAAGCCTGGGCTTATCTACAAATCTAAGAACCCTAGGGCTTTGAAGAATAAGAATAAGAATCTGCTGCCAGTGTATTGGATGCATAACCCTAAGGCCTGGAGCACGAAAAGCCTCACATCGAACTTGTTTCACCAATGTTTTATCATTCAGGTCAAAATTTATCTTGCGGAAAAGAGCCTTGAATTTAAAGTCCTTCTATTGATGGATAATGCTGGTGGCCCCACAAATAATTTTGAATATGACAGTAATCAAGTAGAGTTCCTGCCACCAAATACAACATCACTGATTCAGCCCATGGATCAAGGCATTATTCGTGCATTCATGGCCGTCTACACATGAAATGCCCTGGTAAACCTGGTTGAATCCATGGATTCGGACAAAGAATTCTCAATGACGACTTACTGGCCTAACTACATGATTGTTAAATGCCTTCAAAATATTCAGAATGCAATCAATAAGATGAAGCTGGCCACAATCAATGCCAGCTGGAAGAACTTGTGGCCCGAAGTCATTTACAACTACAAGGGATTCGCTCCTGACGAAGTCCATAACTCGGCAATTGCGAAAGCTGTTAAGTTGGCTGCATTTCTAGGAAGAGAAGGCTTTAAAGATATGACTCACGAAGATGGGAATGAACTGATCGACTGGCACTCGCAGCCTTTGACTGATGTAGACTTGGAGGAATTGACAAAATCAGCGAGCAAAGAAGAGGAAGAAGAACAACCAGAGGAAATGAACGAAGAAATCGAAGAACTGGCCTTACACTCAAACGTCTGGTAGCCATGTATGAACATGTGAAAGCAGTCCAACAACTCTCGCAAGAACATGACGATAGTATGGTTCGTTTGGTGACCTTCTGCAATCTTCTCAACGATGCCATGATTCCTTACAAGACCAATTTCCAACAAAAGAAGAAACAGCGACAGCAACTCCCCATTATCATGTTCTTCTCTCGCAAAAAGCAGCCATAAAGCTGTCATTGGCTGTGGAATAATTTCCTCTGGAGTCTACACGTCATCATCACCTCATTCATGGTAAGTTTACCTATCACTTTCATATAAATTTACGCTTGCACGCTGTTATTAATAAAGATTAAAGGTTGAAGGTTGCCGGGTTTCAGTTCCAATATCCATCTGAGATGCTCCTCAGAACGTCAGCCGGGGCAAGCCCAGCCCCCCACTGTGGTGTCCATACACAGCAGTAACTTTCCCAGTAAACTACTAAAACTCTCGGTCCTGAGCGGGAACCGATCTGTCGACCTCGCGAATGTGAGGCCAGTGCCTTACCACTGTACTAGCCAGAAGGATAGTATAGTAAAGGGTGGTTTTTTAGCAGTTCAGGGAGGGTTTATACAGTAAAGGTAAAAATGAATGTAAAATACCTATGTATATAGGGTGATCCTACTTCGCGGAAATTCACCTATCGTGGCTGGTCCCGGAACCAAACCCCTGCGATAAATGAGGGATCACTGTATATATATATATATATATATATATATATATATATATATATATATATATATATATATATATATATATATATATATATATATATATATATATATATATATATATATATATATATATATATAGTCTCCTCTTTCTTTATGCAAGGATAGGTTCTCAATTACAATTAAGTAATTACTTAATGGTGCAGACAATGTCGTGGCTGTTTACCTCTTTAGATCAGTACCTGTATCTTCTGTCTCAGTGGATATGTCTGATTTAGCTGGCATAGCTGAGATTCAGGCTAATGATGCAGAAATTCTTGATTACAAAAGTAGATTGAAATAGTTTGAATTACAAAATCATGGCTTGTACTGCGGTACTTCAACACCTCATCCAATATCATTTCTCCCTTTATCTTGTCTTAAATAAGTTTTACATCTTATGGATAATATTTTACATCATGGAATCAAAGCTACCGTATGCCTCAGCAAGGCTGGGAACTTTTGGCCCAATATGGATAGTGATATTAGAAGCTGGACTATGGAGTGTACATCCTGCCAACAAACCAAGATACAGCGTCATACTCATGCACCTATTACTAATTTTACAGCACCTTTTGGGAGATTTGAGTTTGTCCACTTAGATATAATTGGCTCTCTTCCTCCAAGTAAGACTTCTGAACAAACTTATACAGCACCAGAACAGTAATTTCTTACTTGTATAGATATAACCACAAGGTGATTAGAAGCAATATCAATCCCTGATATGTCTGCTGCAACAGTAGCTTTTGCTTTCATTAATGGTTGGGTTTCTCGTTTTGGAATGTTCTTGTATGTTTATACATATAGTGGTCCACAATTTGAATCCTTTATTTCAGCAACTTTCCTCTATTATTGAATTTCATTGATCACGGACTACTTCATAGCACCCCCAATCTTATGGTATGATTGTAAGACCCCATCACATTTTAAAAGTATCTCTGATTGCCCGTAAAGATGATTGGCTTGTTTCCTTGCCAATAGTGCTTTTAGGTTTGCGATGTATTCCTACAGACTCTGGAGTTTCCCCCTTTACATTGACAACTGGCAGTATGCTACTTAGTCCAAAAATATAACTTCCCAAGAACCCAGTTCGAGCGAACAAAATGAAAGTATATCAGAATTAGTGAGGAGAATGCGAGCATTAGATATTTCTGAATGTTCTTCTGATTACCATCATGCATGTTCTAGGAAACCATGTGATCCTAAGAATCTTGAGACCTGTTCACATGTGTGGGTTAGAGTGGTTTGAGTCCGTTACCCGTTAGAGGCACCATACTGTGGTCCACTTGAGGTTGTTAAGCGTAGTGATAAATATTTTATTTCAAGACAGATTTTCGGAAATTTAATCACTGTTTCTGTAGACAGGCTGAAACCCTCCTCTCTGCAGAGAGCAGTGTCTGGCTCTGATGAGAGTGAACAAACTTAAACTAGTTCTAATAATTCTGTATCTCAGAGTGTAACAAATTCTAATTTAGATGATAGCTCCACTCTTGCAGAAGATAATAATTCACAATATTATACTCTACATCATTCTGCTATTACCAGGTCTTCTCGTCAGGTTTCGATTCAATTATCTTCCAGAAAATATACACTATTACTTTTGTGTTTATATTTTATTTCTAGTTGATGAAAGTTTAGTGTACTCCTGTACTGGCAGGAGTGTTGTTGTGCTATGGCTCCCTAAATGGCTCTTTAGTATTGTGTATGAATGTTATGTGAAACACTGCTTTTATATCATACTGTATACTGTAGACTTTTCGTAAGTATTGTTGCGGTGAATCCGACATTATTATTATTATTATTATTATTATTATTATTATTATTATTATTATTATTATTATTATTATATATGCATCAGTGTAATATACTTTTGTAGATATGGTGAAAATATATATTATTTATTTCTAAATATTAATTTTATTTTTTTTCTTGTACAGTTATACTGCAAATTGGAGATATGAGTTTAGGTAAATGCAAAACATCACAACTATATCTTAAAATATCTAATATAGAGTAGTAGAGGTTTGATTTTGCTTTATTTGGCAGACTTGCATTTTTCCCAATATGGTTTTCATTATAATTTGCATATTTCAGTATTTCTCCCAAGCTCTATATCCAACAGCCCCTCTACAAAAATCTACCAGAAAACTGTGCACTTTTATTGCAAGAAATTAAAATCTTTAATTCGGTTCAAGAAAAATAGCAGCTCCCAGTACATTAAATAACCCCATAAATCGTCAGATCAGGTTAGGTTAAGTTAATTTAGATCATATTAGGTTAACGGCTAATACTAATCTAACCTAAACAAATCTAAGCTAACAATTTACGGGGTTATCTAATGTAATATGAGTCGTTATCTATATTTGATCCATTAAACCATTTAAAACATCATTAAATTCCCATCAAATAGACGCTAAAATTCTGACATCTCCAAGATCAGGAACATTATGGATAGTATTCTTAAGATTCTCGATATGGCAACAGAAAGTGCGGCCTGAGTTATAATCAGTAACATCCCAATCAACCCAAAGGATCAGGTGGCACATATCGAGGCATGGCTCCTCCTGCAAACTCAAGCCATCACTCTGACCATATCCTCCGACATCGTTGACCAGGACAATAGCTATGGCATCATTTCTTACGGGATCATGAATAACCTGAAATTTAAATAATGTCGTATAATGGGCAATTTTCAATACTTTGGACTAAAAAACATGTTTTTGACAAACAAAACAGCTCCTCCGACAGCATTAGTCGGGAGAATAGCTACAGCATCATATCTTGCTGGGTCAAAGGCAACCTGAAATGTATTGCTGCTTCTTAGAATGTAACCGTTCAAATATAATTGATATTTCGCACTGAAGAACATGCAGAGGGACGAAAAATCCTAGACAAAGCAAGCATCTTCAAGTAGAGACAGAGGTACCAATAAAAGAATAAAAATAAAATCATGGACTCCTGATGAAATACTGTACTTGGGTATGCTGAAACAGAATCTTCATTCAAGAATGAACATCATCTTACCTTCCACATGAAAGCAGGAACTGGAATAACGGTCCTTCTTACTCCAGAACCCAAGAAGAGGTCAACAAATCTGTTTCTTGAATCGGGTAGCTTTAGAACTCCGTGAGTCCCAGTCCAAACGTTAAGAATCGATCTACGTCTTTCAGCCACTTCTCGGACACTGTATTCCAAACTCTGGACAACAAGAATTATAGCTCTATAGTGCATATGGTATAATCATCATAATTTATTATTATTATTATTATTATTATTATTATTATTATTATTATTATTATTATTATTATTATTATCTGTGATTACCTAATTGTGATTACCTAATTGTGTTTACGGGAAAGAGCCCAAAGCTCGTATCTTCACGTCTCCTGATCGGTTCCATTTTCTACTTAGTGATACTTATCATACCTGTCCTTAAAACTATTGATTGAGATAACATTAACTACCTCCTTGCTTAGTGAATTCCAATTATCAACTACTCTTGCAGTGAAAAAGTATTTCCTTACATCCTGCAAAAAAGTTTTCTTACGAAGCTTCAAACTATGACCTCTAGTTCTAGAGCCAGCCATATCAAAATATCGATCCCTATCCACTCTATCATAACCATGAAGGAATTTAAAGACTGTCACCATATCCCCCCTCACTCTTCTAGCTTCCAGTGATGGTAAGTCTAATTCCCTCAGCCTCTCATCATAACTGAGATTGCGTATTTCTGGCACCAGTTTCGTGGCATGTCTTTGAACTTTTTCAAGCTTAGCTATGTGCTTTTTCAAGTGCGGATTCCAAAAGGGGGCTGCATATTCGAGTTTTTGCCTCACATAGGTTACATAAATATTTCTGAACATTTCCTTGTCCATGTGCCTGAAGGCTACCCTTACATTTGATAAGAATGCATATGCTGCCCTTACTATGCCATTTATATGTATTTCTGGAGACAAATTTGCTAGTATGTTTACTCCTAGATCTCTCTCATTTTCTGTCTCTTGAAGTTGTACTCCAGCCACCGAGTAGTCAAGCTTGGGCCTTCTTGCACTTGAACCCATTCTCATTACCTTACATTTTGAAGTATTGAATTTCATTAGCCACTTTTCTGACCACTCATACAGACTATTTAGATCTTCCTGAAGTTCTCTACCATTGTTCTCGTTTCCTACTTTCTTCACAATCTTTGCATCATCTGCAAATATATTCATGAATGAATTTACAGACTCTGGTAGGTCATTTATCTATACAAGGAAAAAAAGTGGCCCTAAAACTGAATCCTGTGGAACTCCACTACTAACTCTTCTCCATTCAGACACTGAATGTCTTACTTTAACCCTCTGTTCCCTTCTTTCTAAGTAAGTTTTTATCTATTCCAAGACATTTCCACCTATTCTAGCCATTGCTCGCAGCTTCCTAATAAGTCTCCCATGTGGAACAGTGTCAAACACTTTCTGGAAGGCTAGGAATATGCAATCTGCCCAGCCCTCTCTTTCCTGTAAGATTCGGCTTTCCTCATCATAAAATTCTAATAAATTTGTTACTGTTGATCTACCTTCTTTGAAGCCATGTTGCCTCACTGACAAAAAGTTGAAGGATTCCAAGTGAAGAGAGATATGGTTAATTAGTAGTTTCTCCATAACTTTGCAAACTATGCTGGTCAAGGAAACTGGTCTATTGTTCAGAGCCGTATCCCTCCTTCCCTTCTTGAAGATAGGTATCACGTTTGCTTGTTTCCAGCATCTTGGAATCTCCCATGACTCCAGAGACTTTTTAAATATGATACTTAGTGCCACTGATATTGAATTTGCTCATTTTTTAAGTACATAAACGGATATGTCATCAGGACCTGTAGCTTTATGAACATCTAACTCCATCAGCGCTTTGCATACCTCTGTGGCTGTGAGGTTGATGTTCTCCAATACCGGCCCTTGAACTTCTATCTCTGCAATCTGAGGGGGTGGGGTATTTTCTACTGTAAATACTGACTGAAGCTCCTTGTTCAATTCTTTGCAGATCTCTAATCCGTCTCAGTGATGCTTCCATCCGCTCTCTTTATCCTTAAAATCTGTTTTTTTTACCTTCAGTTTTCCTCTGATAAAGCTGTGGAAAAGCTTGGGATTTTCTTTAGCCTTCCTGGTGATGTCCCTCTCATAGTCTCTCTCTGCCTCTCTTCTTTTACTTAGGTAGTCATTTCTTGCTTTTATGTAGGTTTGCCAGGCATTTATGTTTTTTCTCCTCCTATACCTTTTCCAGCATTTGTCTCTCCACTCCTTAGCTCTTTTACACTCATTATCGAACCATATCTCTCTGGCATGAATTACACCTACTCTGGTGACAGGTATGCAGCAATCTACTATCTTCCCATATTTCTCACAAAAGATGCCATGCATTTCTTGTACAGATTTGTTGTAAAATAAGGTTCTTCAGTCACTAAATGCAAAAAGCTCATTTATTTTGATGTAACCTCGTTTCGGATAGTTCCTCCTCATGTCCTCAGTGCCTCTACTCTCAGGCAGAATATCTTTAATGATATACTCCATCAACAACACACAGTGGTCACTCTTTCCAATTGGTGGTTCATACTCAATTTTTTCAATATCCAACACATTATCTGTGAACACTAGATCAAGTAGTGATGGCTCATCCCCACCCCTGGCCCTTGTTGGTTCCATTACATGTTGGTGTAGGAAATTTCCTCGTACTCAGTCTAGGAATCTTGCCCCAAATGAGTCCTCACCATTGTGTGGGTCAAGATTTATCCAATCTATCTCTTTATGATTAAAATCTCCCATAATAAAAATCCTACATTCTTTTTCCCGTGCCATCTTAACAACTGAGTTTATTACTTCAATAGTACCTATATGACTTTCCTCATAAACTTCTAGCCTATTCTGGTTCCTTGATGGGTTATATACAGCAGTTATTATAATGCTCTCTGTGTGTATGTATGTATGTATTCCATTAATTAATTGTTTATATATATATATATATATATATATATATATATATATATATATATATATATATATATATATATATATATATATATATATATATATATATATATATATATATATATATATATATATATATATATATATATATATATATATATATACTATATATATATATATATATATATATATATATATATATATATATATATATATATATATATATATATATATATATATATATATCATATATATATATATATATATATATATATATATATATATATATATATATATATATATATATATATATATATATATATATATGTGTATATATATATATATATATATATATATATATATATATATATATATATATACATATATATATATATATATATATATATATATATATATATATATATATATATATATATATATATATATATATATATATATATATATATATATATATATATATATATATATATATATATATATATATATATATATATATATATATATATATATATATATATATATATATATATATATATATATATATATATATATATATATATATATATATATATATATATATATATATATATATATATATATATATATATATATATATATATATATATATATATATATATATATATATATATATATATATATATATATATATATATATATATATATATATATATATATATATATATATATATATATATATATATATATATATATATATATATATATATATATATATATATATATATATATATATATATACAGTGTTCACCCCCTTATCGCGGTAGTTCTGTTCTGGGACCCGGGGCGAACCAGGAAAACCGCGGAGTAGGATCAGTCTATATGTACATAGATATTTTAATTTATTTTTACCTTTACACTGTATAAACCCTCCCTGTACTGTTAAAAAAACACCCATTGCATCATACATAACAGCAAGCAACGTAGTTTTTTATGAAAGTGATAAGAAAACTTACTGTTAATGAGGTGATGATGACGTGACATACATAGGTACAGTACTTTACAATAATTTTTACGTTTACGTAAAATAGCGGCCGACATCCACAAACCTTTTTCCTTCTTTCAACATATCTAAGAGTTTTACCTTATCTACAATGGTTAACATTTTCCTTTGCTGCTTTGGCTCACTACAAGAAGCCTTTGAAGATGAAGGATGCTTGGGAGGCATTGCAAAGGTTAAAATATGCGAGTAAAAAAATCACAAGCAAAACATATTAATAATAATAAGCACAACTTGAATGGCGCACACGAGTGAGGCGAGACAATGGAAGATGGTGGAAGCCTTTGTCCGAAACGCTGATAGCGGTATCGTATTTTACATGTTGCATTATTGTTAGTATTTATGTTTTCTACTATTTTTTACTGTTTTATTATTCTTAGGCTAAGAAATACGTTTTTTTTATTAATAAAATCATGAAACTACTGGAAATATAAATATATATGCTAGGTCACATAGCTGCGACCTCAATACATTGTACGCTATCGAACACAAGCAAAACGTTTAATAAGCACAACGTGAACGGCGCACACGTGAGTTAGACTGAGTGAGTCTTTGTCCGAAACACTGATAGAGGAATCGTATTTTACATGTTGCAATACTGTTATTATTTATGTTTTTTACTATTTTTTACTGTTTTATTATTCTTAGGCTAATAAATACATTATTTTATCAATAAAATCATGAAAGTACTGGAAATATAAATACATATGCTAGCTCACGTAGCTGCGACCCCAGTACATTGTATGCTATCGAACACTATTTTGCATGATGCAATACTGTGAGTTATACTGTACGTACGTATATCATTCAGTTATTAGTACAATGTATATTAATTTAAAATTCATTTACTTATTTGATGATTGTACAAAATCTATTGTATTTATTCATTGTAATTTGGACCAAATATTCCTTTTGTAAAGATTTTACTGTACTTTTCAAAAGAGGTGGTCAATAAATGTATCTATCTATCTATCTAAATTTATGTTTTTTACTATTTTTTACTGTTTTATTATTCGTAGGCTGGGAAATAATTTTTTTTTCATCAATTAGATAATGAA
>JAXCGZ010011453.1:45000-57500 GCA_037179515.1 Halocaridina rubra
TCAAGCTATGACCACTGGTTCTAGTGTCAGCCATATTAAAATATCGATCCCTATCCACTCTATCATAACCATGAAGGAATTTGAAAGCTGTCACCATATCCCCCTCAATCTTCTAACTTCGATTGATGGTAAGTCTAATTCCCTCAGCCTCTCATCATAACTGAGATTGCATATTCTGGCATTTGCTTCATGACATGTCTTTGAACTTTTCCCAGCTTAACTACGTGCTTTTTCAAGTGTGGATTTCAAAAGGGGGCTGCATATTCAAGCTTTGGTCTCACATAGATTACATAAATATTTCTGAACATTTCCTTGTCCATGTGCCTGAAGGCTACCCTTACTTCGCTAAGAAGGCATATGGTGCCCTTACTATGCCATTTATATGCATTTCTGGAGTGTGTGTGTGTGTGTGTGTGTGAATAGTTTCCAGTCTCGTGTGGATTGGGTCAGTAACCGACCTTTGTTCGTACAACACATTTCTGAAGTATTTTACTTAGAGCCCATAGATGAGAACTTTACCTTCCAGTTTCCGTTGTTGACAGCTTGCCACTGTGGAACAACATTAGCATAATAGTAAGTAGCGTCTTGCTCAGGCGCCAAGACGAAGTCTGAATCTGGTGTAAGATGTCCTCTGGCCAGGTAGTGTTCTCTCTCTCCAGTTAAATGTCGACCACTATGGAGCAGCTGCGTGAACAGAGCCTTTTGGGCTTTGATAGTATACACTCGGTTAGCGTTAATGGTTATCATATTTGTCCTCTTGAAAGATGGGCGACTGCTCTCTATAATCTTGGCATCCGTGTGGCTGATAATATATAATTATGATATATGATTAGGGTGCACATTCGTCTGTGGTAGTAGTTATGGATAGGATAACTGCATTATGAAAAGTGGATTTCAGTTTCCTTGCAGACTTGATATACAAAAAGACACACAAACTCAGACATAGAGCCAGTTGAAACTGAATTTCTTTCCACTAATGAGATATGGTATTTAAAATTCTGACCTGTTATTTTCATAAAATAAAAACTTATGCATAAAATGAAGGTGTAATCTGATAAGGAGGACATTTTATCCCTCGGCATGCCATGCTTCACATATAATTTCTGTAACATACTTTCCGTTAATTTGATGGTAGGTGAAGAGAGCTGTTTCTCTCATCTCATCGAAACAAATATCAATCTGTCGTATGTCAACCCCTCTGCGAATGGGCCAATGGACAGCATACATTCTACCCTCTTTTGAGGCACCGCATGACTCCTCAAATCGATCCAGAGAAGGTTTGGGTTTATCCTTGCAGCCAAGTTGAGGCCACATCACTCTCTGTTAGTAGTTGGATAATATACTTAGTGAAGTTGCTCGTTTTCTTGTTTTTATTTAATTGCCTAACTCATCTTATGTAACTATTTGTCAGTATGTATGTCATATATGGTAAGTGGCTGAAAGTAAGACGAATGAAACAAGTACTCTGCAGTATGTGATAGGTTTTACGTCATGGACTCCCTTTTCTGCCAAATGCTAGGAGAGTACCTTATTGTGAAGGACTTTGGTTTGGGCAAGTGTGACCATCACTCTGAGTGAATGCCCTTTCTAACCTTGGGCCTTGGTGGGCTGCGAGCCCTTGCCCAAACGAAATAAAGACGAGAGTGTTACCACTCGGCCACGGTAATATGCAGTATGCGATACAGTAATGTTGCAAGTTCTAATATAGTTTGACCTGATTATCGATTGCACATTTAACGTTGCTGATATTCAAGAAAACGTTTTCTCCTCATTAATATTTCCATTTGAAATTTTACTTCAATAATCATGTATATATCTCGTGATACTGTCTTTTTTGAAATCTTATTTTATATATTTAGAATTCTTTAAGTATTAAAAACAAAAGGTAAACTATGAAGACTTTACAGCTTGGTTCGTAATTAGCTCATCTGATTATTTTTTTTCTCATAATTATCTCATAAAATTAAAATTCTTGCACGCTATGCATAGCGTTACAGTTCTTACTTCTCTTCATAACGCTGTTAATTACAAATACTTTAAAAAGATTTAAGTAACTTAAAAAAAAACCTACTTTTTACGTTTACCTGTTTTCCATAATAGAGATGATTTCCTGAACACGTAATGTAGGTTCTTGTGCGAGAATTCAAAAAGAGGCTGTTTTTATCACCAGGACAGGAGAGCCAAACCCCCCCATTGGAGGGGAAATGGAGAATTCGGATGCCATCTCTCAACACTGGATATAGAAACCCTTCTCCATCTCGTCTTAGTGCCATAGGATGATGATGTTTGGCACTGATGCCAAAATCATAGTATATACTGCAGCCACCTAAAGCAATAAAATTATGATTAGATCGTTGCTTTCATCCAAGCAATGCAACATCTAAACTTATCATGATTCCTGCAAGGACTAATTAAATACTTATAGCTCAGCTTTGCTCAAAAGCGTGTGATGAAATATGCCTTAAATATTTTATTTACATGCGCATCTCTTTGTCAGCTTTATTAACCCGTCTTTATATGGGGTCGCTTTTTTTGATGAGCCGCCACTACCTGCCTCTGTCGCCTGTCATGTGAGTCTTAAAAAAAAAGAAAAAGAAAAACACGTAGTTCAGTTTTCACTTTGAGGCTATGCCCAAGGTGTCTTCATCTTGTTGTTTATTTTTTTCCTGAGGTGAGGAGCCAAAATTATTTCTTCTGCGTTGCCCTGCCTGTCATTGAAGTCGATTAAATGGGGTGGAGCAAGGGGACTGGGAATTCCCTCCTATGTCTATTCCTTCCACAGAGAATCAAGTTATTTTGCTCTCACTGACCGAACGCCTTATAAGAGAGATTATGGTTTTTGTCTATACATTCACATTTTTAGTGTATATTTGTGAAGATTTACAGTATATCCACCTACAAAAACCACGAAAATGGAACCCCCCAAGGTGGAATCCTTAGCCCTTTCCTCTTTAATTGTCTCATGGAAAAAATCAACGCCCACAAAACCAAGGCCCTTCCCATCCACCAGTGGAGACCAGACACTAATCTTGTCATTGGTAACGAGCCTGTGGACTGGAATACCAATCACCGATACCTGGGTGTAATCATCGACGGCAAACTAACCTCTGGACCTGTAATTCAACACTTGCGTGACAAATGCAGCCAGCGACAAGCAATCCTTCCTCGGATGTCGGGCCTCTATGACGGTGTATCCTTTAATGTCCTCAATACCTTCTATGTACAAGCCATACGTAGCCTCATAGACTGCTTGTCCCACACTCTGGCTACTAAAAGACCAACAGTGGGACAAGATAGAAGTCACTCAAAACAACGCCATGCGTACCATGCTAGGAGCCACCATGTGGACCAAGAGAGAAAACATCCAGATGGAATCGGGACTCATGCCACTCAAACTCAGAGCTCAGTAGAGACTGACCCTTTTTGTGGCCAAAACCACCACTGCCCAACATAAATGCCTCTCCTGCACATACCTCCAGCTAACCCTCAATCGCCACCCCAACCACCATCCTAGAACCTGGGCAGCCAAGGTCTGCGCTGGCCTGCAAACACTGCCAGTCAGGGAGGACATCCTAGCCAAGATACAGGACACTCCACTTCCTGTATACCGATGCCCACCCACATGGAATGACCAACCACTCGACATAAAGATCGAGTTCCCTGACAACCCCAAAAGCTTGGTAAACCCGCTTGTCCTTAAAAACATACACAAGGACAAAAATCAGAGCTGGAGCAGGCCGAACTCTCAAGTCTTCTACACTGACGGCTCAGTAAATCAAGAAACTGGAGCCTCAGCCGCCGCCTTCAACACCAGAAACAACGTCCAATCCTGGAGACTGTCAAACTCCTGCTCATCGCTCCAGACTGAGCTTCTTCACCCAGCAAGGAGCTGACCATGCCCTAATTCTCTCTGACTCTAAAGGCACCTTACAGGCCATCAAAAAGCCACTTCTCAGAGACAATGTACGTATCACCACCACCATTCTCAGCCACTACCACAGGACAACCAGCCATTAGAAAAGCCATCACTCTTGCCTGGATTCCCAGCCACGTCGGCATCAAAGGAAATGAGGAAGCCGATGAAGCTGCCAAACAAGCCACTCTTAGAGCAGAAATCCAAATATCTCTGCCTTCTGGGATTCAACAGATAAAAACCAAAGCTACCAAGCCACTCCTTAACATCTTAATAACTAAACACAACCTGTGCACAGACATTGGCTCCCCTTCCACCTGGTGGTACAAAGTCACCACTGATCTTCAGTGAATCACCCTGCCTAAGAACCTTCGACGAAGCATGGCGGTCAATGTGTATCGTCTGAGACTCGGGTACAAGTGCACCTGGTGAATAGTGGATGATATCATCAGGGAATGCACTTTCTGCCAGGCAGCCTCACCACATCCACTGCTCCACTACATCCTCGAATGCGATTCCTTTTCAGAAATTCAACGGAAAACTGCTTCCCCTGCAACATCCAGCGAAGATCCAAATGCCCTTCATGTTGCTAGCTCCATGATCAGACTAGCAACAAATAACTACATGAACAGTCTACTGAATATCATCAGTCAATACCCTCCACCATGATAACTATGTAATAACGCTTTCACCACCAAAACAGGAATTCATTAAATAGTCTGATGTAAACTAATAATCCTCAACTGAACACTTATGTTTTCCACTATCCTTACAGTTTTGCACAACCTCACCTGCGGGCCAAAATAGGAAAGGCCGATCGCCCTTAAGAGTTAATACCACAAACAATAAGCAAATTTCACCCTACCTTTGCGCCAAAATATGAAAGCCCATTTGCCCTCAAGAACGAATACCACCTTCAATCAACAAATCTTACCCCATCTGCGGGCCAAAAAGGGAAGGTCCTCTCACCCTCAAGGGAGAACATCAACGAACAACATTGTCTTGAACTGTATCTTTCTTCATTTTTGCTTATTATTATTATTATTATTATTATTATTATTATTATTATTATTATTATTATTATTATTATTATTATTATTATTATTATTATTATTATTATTATTATTATTATTATTATTATTATTATTATTGTTATTATTATTATTATCATTATTATTATTATTATTATTATTATTATTATTATTATTATTATTATTATTATTATTATTATTATTATTATTATTATTATTATTATTATTATTATTATTATAGTTGTTGTTGCTGTTGATGTCATTGCTGTTGTTGTTGTATTTGCTGTTGTTATTGTTATTATTGCTGTTGTTGTTATTGTTGTTGTACAAATGAGTTCTCCATTCGGTACTCTTATACTGATGATAAAATGGAAAACATTATAGAGAATAATCCCCAAATTCATCTTTCATTTCTCTTTATTTCATCTTTTGGGTCATAATTATGTCCTTTTTCAACACCATCATTGTCATTATTTCTTTGAATTATCTATTAGCATTGGTTTTATCAATTAGTTTTAGTATCATATATTAGATTTCGTATTATTTATTAGAATCAGCATTGTTTATTAGTATTAGAATTATTTATTAGTATTAGTATTATTTTTATTATTATAATTGATTTTAGTATTGGTATCAGTATTTGTTGTTCTGAAAAATTGGTCCAATAATGAGTGTAAGAGGGCAGGGGAGATGAGAGATTTATTGCGAGGAGAGCCAAGGAAAATCCCAATCTTTTCCACAGTTTTGATAGATGGAAATGAGGAATCAAAGAACAACCTTTAATGTTGGAAAGGGGAGACGGAAGGATCACGGAAACTGATATAGAGAGCTTCAAAGAATTGAACAAAGTTTTTCGGTCGGTGTTTACAATGGAGAACGCGCCTCCCTCGCAAAGTCGTCTTTTCTGTTACAGAAGACTGCAAAGTACTGATGAACGTGGATGGTCATAAAGCTTTGGGACCTGGTGAGTTATCCCCTTATGTACTTATAAAATATTTCGTGTTATTGTCTGTTGCACAAGGCATCTTACTTGAAAAGTTGCCGAAGTCTAGGTAGGTCCCATGAAGCTGGAAACAGGCAAACATGATACCTATCTCCAAAAAGCAAAGGAAAAACACAGTCCAAATCTGCAGGCCTTTTCCATTGACCAGCATGGTTTACAAGCCATAAACTACAGAGTAAGCACATTTCCCTTCAGTTAGAAACCTTCAACCTTTTGTCGGTGAGATAACATGGGCTCAGAGAAGGCAGGTATGCACTAACAATATTATTGGAGTATTATGATGAGGTAAAGCCTGATCATCCAAGAAAGAGAGAGCTAGATAGATTATATGTTCTTAGATTTCCAAGAGGCATTTGATACAGTTCCACATGGGAGACTCATTAGGAAGCTGCATGTAATGGCAAGAGAAGTTGAATGTCTTGGAGTAGATAAAATCATATTTAGGAATAAAGAAGAGGAGGATCAGAGTAGGATTTGCAGAGTTTCACAGGAGAAAGGTTAACTGTGGAATTCTGCAGGGATATTTTAGGGCCACTTTTGTTCTTTATATATGTAAATGATTTACCAAAATTTATTTAAGCTTTTTTTTAAATATGTTTCCAGATGATGCAAAGATTGTCAAGAAAGTAAATGATGGAAAAAGTGGTAGGGAAATGCAAGGAGGACTATTTCGTCAGTATGAGTGGTCAGACAAATGGCTAATGAAATTCAATATTTTAAGATGTAAAGAAATAAGCATGAACATAAGGGAAAGAAGACCAGCGTTCGGATATTCAATTGTGGGAAAGGAATTTTAATAATCAGTGAAAGGAAGAGATCTATTGTTTAATGTACCAATTGATTTGTCTCCGGATATCCATATAAAAGGTATAGTAAAGGCAGCATATGCTTTTCTAGGAAATATAACGATGGGAGGTATATGTGGAAAGAAATGTTCAGCATTATGCACGTGACTCATATGAGAGCTAAGCTTGTATATGCAGCTTTCTTTATTAAATCAGCACTTAAAAAACATAAGTAAATTAGAGAAAGCTCACATACATGTGCGAAGCTAGTGCCAGCTGTACGTAACCTCCTCTATTGCTATAGCTTACGAAACTTTGCTCAATGCTCACTTCTTGAAACACCTTTACTCGAACTCATATATCTACGATCACCAGTTCGACTTCCGCAAGGCAAGATCCACTGGTGATCTCCTGTCCTATCTTACTCAGGTATGGTCATCTTCTCTGAGGAACTATGGGGAATCCATTGTCGTCGCCTTTGATATCTCTAAGGCTTTTGACAGAGTCTGGCACAAGGCTCTGTTGGCCAAACTACCTGCCTGTGGTTTTACCCCTTCCTTTTGTTTTCTGTTTTCCAGTTTTCTTACTGACCGTTTTATATCTGTAGTTGCTGATGGCGCGACATCTAGCCCTTTCTCTGTTACGAGTGGTGTTCCACAGGGCTCTGTTCTATCACCTACTCTGTTCCATCTCTTCATCAATGATCTTCTAGAATCCCCATCTTCCTCTCTTCTTCGTGCTTTTGCTGATGATTCTACCCTTCACTTTTCCTCTGCCTTTTTTTCACAACCTTGATCTGCTACTTGTAAACAGTCTCGTATCACCTTTTTTTCTCTACTCTCAACTCCGATTTGTGGAGAGTATCTGAGTGGGGCACTCAAAATTTAGTTAAATTCAATGCCTCCAAGACACAGTTTCTGGCTATCTTTATGTCTTCTTCTCCTCCCGATAACCATATTGTCTTCGAAACTAACGAAATTTACTCTCTTAATTCTATCAACATATTAGGAATCCATATAGCCTCTAACTTTGTCTTGGAGGAATCACATAATCCAAATTTCTAAATCTTCGCCCAATTTTTTTTTTTCGTTTTTGTCATTACTTTTTCTCTATACAGTTACTTAAAATCTATAAAGGTCTTATCCATCCCTGCTTAGAATACTGCTCACACATCTGGGGTGCTTCTTCTTATACTTATTTCCTTGATAGGGTTGAATCTAAGGCAGTCAGACTCATTAATGATCCTTCTCTTACTTCTAATTGGATTATCTCTCTCTTTGCCGTAAGGTATCTTTCCTTTTTCTTTTCTTAAACTACTACTTCCATCTCTGCTCTGATGAGTTGGCGAGTTGCATCCCTTCCCCACTGCCGATGCTGTGTAACACTCTCCAAGTGGCCTCATCTCACAGGTACTGTGTGGAGATTTGTACTCGTGGATTGGTCGGTGCAGCAACTGCATCTTCCCATCTACCCCCATACTCTGGAATTCTCTTCCTCCTTCTGTCTTTCCTAATTCTTATGACCTATCATCCTTGAAAAAGTGGATCTATCGTCATCTCAGGGCCTAGTCCTCCACATCTCTAGGTCCGCTGTACTTTGATTGTTTTTTCTGTCTGTCGTTTTCCTTTGTGTGATATTGCCTCATTTCTGCCTTGTCCTTAAACTTTTTCTTTTCCTTTGTCTTGGTGTTATCTCGTGCCCTGGCCTTTATTGATAAGGGCAGATTTTGCCTGCCCCGGTGTCACACTCATAAAAAAAAATCTCAGTTATGAGGAAAGGATGAAGGAGTGAGACTTACCACCACTCGAACCTAGAAGAGAAAGTGCGGATATTGCAATGGTGTTTAAACTCCTTCATGGTTTTGACAGAGTGGATGGGGAATGATGTTTTGATATGGATAGCTCAAGAGTTAAAGATCATATTTTGAAGCTTCACTGGTAAGTTTCCTTACATGATGTAAAGAAGCATTTTTTTAGTGTTTGCAGTTATGACAGGAACTTGCTTGGCAAGGGAAGGCTAAATGCTAAATGCATTCACGGTTTTAAGTGAGAAAAAAGCGAAACCGACCAAATCAAGGGAGTTACGAACGTATATATATATATATATATATATATATATATATATATATATATATATATATATATATATATATATATACATATATATATATATATATATGAATATTTTTTTCCCCCGACCGGGACTCGAACCTAGGACTTATAATTACTAAGTCAAGGCGCTACTAACTACACACCACAGAAGGTTATAAGGAATCCAACCTTATAGCTTATATCTGCTATACTTAGGAATGAACATATTCTATCTGAATGCCACTATGTTCATATTACAGATTCCCCAACCTCACTCGTGGCTTCATTTTCGCATTTAATTCAATTCCCATTCTCATTCGGGTCATACAATAACCAAATAAGCACATTACTTCTGTGGTGTGTAGTTGGTGGCGCCTTGAATTAGTAATTATAAGGCCTAGGTTTGAGTCCCGGTCGGGTAAAAAATTATTCAGGTTTTCACATATGTAATGTGCTTATTTGGTTATTGTATGACCCGAATGAGATTGGGAATTGAATTAAATGCAAAAATGAAGCCACGAGTGAGGTTGGGGAATCTGTAATATGAACATAGTGGTATTCAGATAGAATGTGTTCATTCCTATGTATAGCAGATATAAGCTATAAGGTTGGATTCCTTTTAACCTTCTGTGGTGTGTAGTTGGTAGCGCCTTGACTTAGTAATTATAAGTCCTATGTTCGAGTCCCGGTCGGGGTAAAAAATTATTCAGGTTTTCACATATGTAATGTGCTTATTTGGTTATTGTATGACTCGAATGAGATTGGGAATTGAATTAAATGCGAAAATGAAGCCACGAGTGAGGTTGGGGAATCTGTGATATGAACATAGTGGCATTCAAATAGAATGCGTTCATTCCTAAGTATAGCAGATATAAGCTATAAGGTTGGATTCCTTTTAACCTTCTGTGGTGTGTAGTTGGTAGTGCCTTGACTTAGTAATTATAAGTCCTATGTTCGAGTCCCGGTCGGGGTAAAAAATTATTCATGTTTTCACATATGTAATGTGCTTATTTGGTTATCGTATGACCTGAATGAGATTGGAAATTGAATTAAATGCAAAAAATGAAGCCACAAGTGAGGTTGGGGAATCTGTGATATAAACATAGTGGCATTCAAATAGAATGTGTTCATTCCTAAGTATAGCAGATATAAGCTATAAGGTTGGATTCCTTTTAACCTTCTGTGGTGTGTAGTTAATAGTGCTTTGACTTAGTAATTATAAGTCCTATGTTCGAGTCCCGGTTGGGGTAAAAAATTATTCATGTTTTCATATATGTAAAGTGCTTATTTGGTTATTGCATGACCCGAATGAGATTGGGAATTGAATTAAATGCTTAAATGAAGCCACGAGTGAGGTTGGGGAATCTGTAATATGAACATAGTGGCATTTATATAGAATGCGTTCATTCCTAAGTATAGCAGATATAAGCTATAAGGTTGGATTCCTTTTAACCTTCTGTGGTGTGTAGTTGGTAGTGCCTTGACTTAGTAATTATAAGTCCTATGTTCGAGTCCCGGTCGGGGTAAAAAATGATTCAAGTTTTCACATATGTAATGTGCTTATTTGGTTATATATATATATATATATATATATATATATATATATATATATATATATATATATATATATATATATATATATATATATATATATATATATATATATATATATATAGAGAGAGAGAGAGAGAGAGAGAGAGAGACTTTATGATAAAAAGCAGTTGGAGACGATGACATAAGTAGGAAAAAAAAAACTCCGCCTCTTTCTCACTGCAATTCTATGATTTATGTTTTGCACATTTTTGAACAACATATATCCAACTTAGGAGTTCAGAATTCAGAAGTTCATGAGGATATTCCAAAGTTGAAAGATTGAAAAAAAAAAAAAAAAAAAAACAACATTTTGGTATAGCCTACTAAATGATTGCAAAGGTACAAATAATTTGTTGATGCAATTCACAATAACATCTTCATTACTTTATTTCATAAGTAAAAGAAATCATAAATGTAAGATTCAATATGTAAAAAAGACTGGCTGTCCAATGTCATCTTGTTCTGGTTTTACGTCACGGACTCCCTTTCCAACCAAGGGCTAGGACGGTTGCCTTCTTGCGAAGGCATGCCCTTGCTAACCTCAGACCGTGACGGGGCGCGAGCCCTCGACCTGACGCCTCAGAGTCGCGGACGCTACCGATTGAGCCACGGTGATTACTGTCCAATGTCATTTATCAATTGAAAATTTATATTATAAATCTTGACCAAATTATGGAAGAAATAAGGATAGTATCAATACATCTTATCGAAGGATAGCAAACGTGCATAGGGCAATAATTAAAAGAAGAAGAAGAAGAAGAAGAAGAAGAAGAAGAAGAAGAAGAAGAAGAAGAAGAAGAAGAAGAAGAAGAAGAAGAAGAAGAAGAAGAAGAAGAAGAAGAAGAAGAAGAAGAAGAAGAAGAGTAAATAAAGAGTTCTAATGTTCAGATTTTGACAGGAAAAACTCTTTGATAATACTTATTACAAAGACTTTGTAAATGACAGAACGTCTTTGGTCTTATATCTTATGCGTATAAGATTTCTGAATGGCTCTTTTATTTGGAGTCTTTTGGAGTCTTTTACGATATCTTTCACGGGGTATGCTAATAAACCTTCGGGAATCTTGTCTGTTTTGAAAGTAATTCACGTTTAGTGTAGAGGATTAGTTGAGAAAAATGCGTAGCCAGACCAGAAATTCCTAGACCTTTTGATTCCTTGCCAGTGCTCTTGATAACCGAGATTTTGCTTTGGGTTGCTTGAGAAGGGTGTGATGTCCTCAATCTAACCTTATTTTTGGTTACTGTTCTGTACCCCAGTGTGAATAGGCTATCAAATGGTAGATTAAATGACATATTTTAATATCTTAGAATAGTATATATTGTCTCAGAATGTGAATGGACTGATGTTCTTCTTCTTTACATTTTGACCCTCCGGATCTCTCTCTGTCTAAAAACAACCATTTTGATTTCATGATTTTTTTTTTTATGATTGTGACACCAGGACGAGCCAAAAAAAAAAATAAATATGCCCTCATCGAGCCTGGGCACGAAGAGAACACAAAGATAAAAGGAAACAGAGATGAGAGTGTTGTGACTTGTCAGATGTGAAAGAAGAATAAGACATGTATAACTAATATCCAAAAATATTCGGTGTTAATGTAGGCATAGAAAGAGAATCGTAACTGAAGGAAGACTTAACATCGAACTGTACTGGAGAGTCTTATTTAAGTCCACAACTCTCTTCAGCTGTAGTTACTGGTAAGTAGTCACCGTGGCTCAAGCGGTAGCGTCCGCGACTCTGAGGCGTCAGGTGAGGGTTCGCGCCCCGTTACGGTCTGAGGTTAGCAAGGGCATGCACTCAGGGTAATGATTACATCTGCCAAAACAAGTCCTTCGTGAGAAGGCAACCGTCCTAGCCCTTGGTAGAAAAGGGAGTCCGTGACGTAAAACCGGAACAATTACTGGCATATACACTCTGCATTATCTCAACAGCCGTGGAAGATGCGACATAATCTATCGCAACCCTCATTTTCTAAGTTATCTAGCTAGTATTTCGATATCAAAGAATGCATGTTTGTAAATCTGTAAGATTTAGAGTAAATACATGTGCATATTTGCCAAAGTATATCTTATCGGTCCCATCCCT
>JAXCGZ010011453.1:65000-77500 GCA_037179515.1 Halocaridina rubra
GAGAGAGAGAGAGAGAGAGAGAGATGATGGATTTTCTCAAATCAAATTCAAATTCAAATGGTTTATTGATATAAAGATACATCAAAGGGAGCGGACAGCATGCTGTTACGCCCACCCAACTGACCTTTTAAGGTCTCACAAAAAACTAGGATCTAAGTGTGAACAGCTTGTACTTCCTCAGGATGGCAGGTATGACATTTACATTAATCATATGGAAAGCTTGCATAGTAGCATTTACAATATTAGAATTCCTAAATTCCTCAATTTTTGGGCAAAATCATAAATAATGTTGCAATGAATGAGAATTTTCTGCATTACAAAGTTTATAAGGTATTCCATCCCCGCCATTTACAAATTGCCAATAATACTTATAACCTAACCTTAAGCGCATAACAAAGGTACCACTCTGGTGGATTCTTTACTATAAGATGTATTAGTGTTTTCATAAACTGCAACATAGTGTTGCATGCTTTCACTTCCATTATCTATAATTTTCTGAATGTCTTCAAGGTCCCACTTTCTCCTTTTACTTGTCAGTAAACTCTTAATTCTTCTTAAACTCACAGCAGCCTCAGAATCAATCATGTCCTTGTTTAATGCATCTTTGGCAAGCTTATCAGCACTTTCATTGAGACATACACCAATGTGAGATGGTATCCACATAAATTCCACACTGTGATCAGTAGCCTTGAGTTGATGTATTATATCTTTACAGTGTAACACTAATTCACTATTGACTGTATTAGGACTGTTTAAAGAAAGCAGTGCACTTTGACTATCAACAAATACATAAATATTTTTACGTTTAATGGATGCAACTAATAAACCTTCATATATTGCTTGAAGCTCAGCACTTACGGCAGTTGTATAATCATTCACTCTCTTAATGGGGGTTTACACGGTCAAACGGTTCGTCGAAAGCAGTTCGACAGACAAGTGTTTGAGGTGATGTTCGAACGTGTGAACAGGGTATTTGGTTGTCGAACACGTTTGTCTAATGTGTTCGACAACCAAATACCCCGTTCACACGTTCGAACATCACTTCAAACACTTGTCTGTCGAACTGCGTTCGACGAACCATTTGATCGTGTAAAACACCCTTTAGATATGTGTTCATCAATACTTACACCCTCTTCAAAGTATTCCCTAATTACAGCCCCACACCCAGCCTTAATACCACTTACTAACCCATCACTGAGCTTCCACCGCGGCTCTGTTTAACAACAGTGGATTCAACTGTTAATACCAAACTATTGGAATCTTAAGAAAATGCATATAAGAATGCTATGGAGGTAATGGTAAAACAGCTTAGTGATAGGGTAAAATAACTCGAATCCGCAGTTTCCGACCTTACGACAAGCCTGAAGTTCAGCCAGGGAAAAATTGATGACCTCAAATCGACTATTAAAATTCATGAGAAAGAAAAGAGTAACGACAAAGAAACAATCGATAATCTTTCTCAACAAATAAATTCTGCAAATCAACAAATAACCACCTTAGAAGAACGCTTGAATTACCAAGAAGATTATTCCAGAAGAAACAACATCCAATTAAGCAGTGTAGAGGGCAAACAACGATGATGGTGTCAGCCCTGATAGCTGATAAATTACAGCTAGAAGGCATGACGTTGGAGAGGGCTCACAGGGTGGGACCACTTCGTGATGACAAACCTCGCCCCATAGTGTCTCGTTTCTCCCGCTACTGTGACAGAGTGTGGCTGGTGCTGTGGGTGGCACTGTTGAGGAGATGACCAGGATCGGTGGTGTGGGGTAGGGGTGCATAATAAATAATAATAATAATAAATCTTTATTTCCAATGTACATTGGGTATTCAAATAAGATGCATATATATTCCAGATAGACATCTGTGGTGTACGATATAGACATACTAAAACAAACAAATCATAAATATGAGTGTACTATTAAAAATTACAAGTAAAATCTTCCTTTAAGAGTAACTTCTTAAGATTATATTTAAAAGTATACACTGAACCAGCATTTTTTAGTTCTCTGGGAAGCTGATTATATGAATGAGGTCCACGAATGTTTATATCTCTTGAGCCAATATCAGTTTTAGACCTTCGTACTAATAAATCTTCCCCTTGACGGGTAGTTAACCCGGTAACTGAGCTTACTGTAGAAAAATTATACAAGCAATCAGGAAGATTGTTTCTTAGTATATTAAAAACAAAGGTACATATATCAAAAACATATTTATCTCTAATCTTTATCCATTCTAGATCTTTTAAAACAGGAGAGATGTGCTCGTATTTTCTTACATTGCCAACAGCCACTCGTGCTGCAAAGTTTTGTAACTTTTGTATTCTTTGTAATTGAGTCTTATTTGTACATCCCCAGACTTTGAGACAGTAATTAATTAAACTCATAGCTAAGGACTGGACAATTATTATACGAGTTGATGTTTCAAATGAGTCTTTTACCCTATTTAGATATATTAGAGTACCCATTACTTTTTTATAAATTTCATCTATATGCATTTCAAAATTCATGTAACGGTCAAAATAGACACCTAGGTTCTTTACCGAGTTCATTGGCTTAATGATATTACCGTTAAAATTTATATGAAGATTGTCATCAACTTCTGATAATAATTGTCTGGATCCGATAAGAATAGATTGGGTTTTAGTTTCATTAAGTAACAGACCATTTTTTAGAAAGTAACGTTTAGCCATATACAAAATTTCTTCTGCTCTACGAATAATATTTTCTAAATCATTAATTTCTCCTTCAATTAAGATTTGAGTATCGTCAGCATATTGAATGACATAACAGTTAGGTAAATATTTTACTAGATCGTTTACATATATTAGAAAAAGTATAGCTCCTAGGATCGATCCCTGAGGGACCCCAAACAATACCTTCTTGCGACTTGAAACTACATCTTTTATTCTGACTGACTGGTAGCGGTTTTTTAAATAGTTCTCGAACCAGCTTGGGTCAATGTTCATTTTTTTGCATTTTTCTAATAGAATGGTATGGTGTACACTATCAAAAGCTTTAGAAAGATCGAGTAGTAGTAGCAATGATATTTTCTTATTATCTATATTTTTGTATATTTCATCTGATATTTTCAATAAGGCAGTTTCAGTTGATAATTTTGGCCTGAAACCGTGTTGACTTTTTGCAATAAGTTTATTTTTTTCAAGAAACTCACTTAACTGATTTGCAACAATCTTTTCAAGTATCTTTGATAAAATTGGTAGTGCTATAAAATGCTCTCACCCTAAACCAATAAATGGCCGGAAGAACCCGGTAAATGTAAAAGTAGTATAATTTATTTCTTCACCATGGCTGTAAATAGATACCTTCCATACCATTCCATTAGTGACGATGAAGTTATAAGGCTGACAAACAACGACAAAGTACTTCTAAATTACTTATGTATCAATGAGCTTGATAAGATGATATTTAACCCACTTGATCTAGAAAATGAAATAGATTTATTTTTTAATAATATGAGAAACGCAACCAACACTTTTTCAATTTATATATACTTAAATGAACTGTATTCAAATTTAAATAAATCTAATTCATTTTCGGTTTTGTGCATGAACATTAGAAGTCTTGCAATTAATCTTCAAATATTTGTTGATCAATGTTTAGCAGAAAATAATATATGTGATGTAATGGGTTTTTCGGAGACTAGGTTGGATAATGATATTGAATCATTGTATAATATAACAGGGTACAATATGTTCACTCAGAACAGAGACAGGAAAGGTGGAAGTGTATGTATGTATTTAGCAAATAAGTATAGTTCAAGTGTTATAAAGGAGTGCAGTATGATGGAACGAATCACCGAATGTGTTAGTGTACAGGTACATAACGGTAAGGAAAATTGCTTCTTCGCATCTGTATATAGACCACCGAAGGAGAACATGCCTGAATTCCTTGGAGCTTTACTGAAACTATTTGATTTTGCTGCAAGAAAAAAGTACAAAACTATTTATTTATTCAGTGATTGGAATTTAGATTTGTTTAAAGTAAATGATCAAAGAGTAACTGATTTTATAAACATAATGTATTCACATGGCTGCTTTCCACTAACTACGAAACCTACGAGAGTAACTGAAAATAGTGCATCTCTAATCGATCATATCTGGACCACAAATCTTGAAGACAACATAAGCAATTACATAGTGTACACCGACATAACAGATCATTTCGCAGTATACTCCCAGTTTAAAAAAGAACATAAATTTGATGCATATGTAGAAAAAAGACATTACTCTGATGATAACATAGCTAAATTTACTAGAGATATATCACATGAAAAATGGCAACATATCATAGACCTAAATAATGCTAATGAAGCTTTTTATAAATTTCACTGTACATTTAGAGATAAATTTCTAGACTGCTTTCCTCTAAGAAAATCGACTGTAAATAATAAAAACAACAGATGCCCACATATAACTGCAGGATTAAAAAATAATATCAAAGAAAATCACCGATTAGAAAGGCTTGCATCAAAATGGCCTTTGTCTTTTGGAACCAGATATAAAGCTTACAGGAACAAATTAGTAACACTACTTCGAGCTGCAATAAATGAATATTTTCAGGATAAGCTTAAGAAGGAACAAGGAAACAGCAAGTCCACTTGGAATACTATAAACAGCCTAATGGGACGAAAACAATTTAATCATTCAAAGGAAATCAAATTAAAAAATTATAATGACCACACTGCTAATGTCTTTAATAATTATTTCTTAACTATAGCACAACCAACACAGGAACAACAAAATGTGCTACAAAACTCACACCGCCAGTTTCTTAATAATCCACCAGACTTTTCGTTTTACTTGTATCCTGTAACAAGGGAGGAAGTCACTAAATATATAAAAACCTTAAAACCAAATACAGCATTGGGATATGATGAAATTCCATCAAAACTACTCCAGGTCACTGCCCATTACATTGGTACCCCACTTACCCACATAATCAATCTATGTTTTCTGCAAGGATGTTTTCTAGACAAACTAAAAAGTTCCAAAGGAATACCTATATTCAAGTCAGGCATTGAAGATGATGAAAATAACTATAGACCTATATCTATCTTACCCTCCTTAAGTAAAGTGTTTGAAAAAGCGATTGTTCACAGACTTAAAAAATACCTTGAAAAGTTCAACTTATTATCTGAAAATCAATACGGATTCCGTAATAATAAGACCACTGAAAAAGCAATAATGAACTTTACAAGTGATGTTTATCAAAATTTGGAAAATAAAAACTTTGTTGCAGGGGTTTTCCTAGACTTGTCCAAAGCATCTGACTCATTAGACCATGATATACTAATAGAAAAACTAACTTGTGTGGGTATTAGGGGAACACCATTACAGTTATTTATGAGCTACTTGAAAAATAGAAAACAAGTCGTATATTGCAATGGGAAAGCATCTTTGTTGCAAACTATTGAAAGGGGAGTACCACAGGGATCAATACTGGGCCCACTGTTATTTTTAGTTTATATAAATGATATTTCCAATGCCAGTAATAAATTCAAATATATTCTTTATGCGTATGACACCAACCTTCTCTTACATGATAATAACCTTGACCACCTGCATTCTGTTTAAAATAGTGAACTAGAAAAAATTAACAACTGGGTCTCTGTTAATAAATTAAAGCTAAATGTTTCCAAAACTGACTACAGTATATCTTATTTCAAAATAGATCTGTAGTACACAATATTGGTCAAGTTAATATGAATGGATATGAAGATAAAAGAGTTGCTTGTAAGAAATTTTTGGGAGTAATTATTGATGAAAATTTTAGTTGGAAATATCATATTCAATCTGTCTGCTCAAAACTGTCCAAGATGTGTGGAATTTTGTATAAAATTCGCCATAACCTAACAAATGAGGCCTTAAAAGCATATACTATTCCCTGTGTTATCCTCATATTATATACTGTTTGTCCATCTGGGGTTGTACTTGGCTTTCAATTGTAAGGAATGTATTTGTAACTCAGAAAAAACTGATCAGAACTGTTACATATACAGTGATCCCCCACTTTATCGCGTTTCTTGGTTCGCGTTTTCATTGTATCGCGTTTTTTTTTTTTTGCCAAATTATTATTGTAAAATACCTATGTACATGAGTATGTCATGTAATTACCACTTCATTCACCGTAATTTTATCTATCACTTTCATATAAATTTACGTTGCATGCTGTTATTTATGAGTAAAGGGTGGTTTGTTAACAGTACAGGGAGGGTTTATACAGTGTAAACGTAAAAATAAATTAAAATATCTATGTACATATAGGCTAATCCTACTTCGTGGTTTTCCTGTCTTGCGCCGGGTCCCGGAACTGAACTACCATGATACTGGGGGGATAACTGTTGTGGAAAATATGACTCAACTTCCTCTTTAGTCAAGGAGCTAAATTTGCTTATATTTAATTACTTGATACAATATTTCTGTCTTATTATTATACATAGTGATGTTAATGATAACAGAAAATTATTTAGATATATTCAACACAACCATAGAACCAGAAATAACAATATAAATTTGATATGTCCACAGCCGAGAACAACCTTGTACAAATTTTCTATTCACTGTTTTGGCCCAAAATGTTGGAATGCATTACCAGAAGATTTAAAAACAATAACTGACATAACTTTATTTAAAAAGAAACTCAAACAGCATTTATTCACTAGGCAAAACCAAGCAGCTGTTGAAAAATAATTAATACAGTATTGGAGCATCATTATGTCCAGGTTAAGGTCAGGCTACTGTTTTGTTTTATTACAAGATAAGTATGAGATTGCTATATTGGAGCTTTAGCTAACTATTGCCGTCATACTTTAAATTATGTGAAATGTATATAATCTGCCTGCCAAGGAGCTTTTGCCCAGCAGGCTAGTGTCTCTGAATATAATGTACATATTTATTGCTGTATGTATACTGAATATTTGGCAATAAAATCTATGACTATGACTATGACTATCACAATACATATGATTTACATTACATCTGGGTAATGTATTGATTTCAGACAAGAAAATTTGTTTCAGTTCAAATGGAGAGAGTTCATGTTTCCTAGCACTCAAGTACAGAATATTCACATTAATTATGTCCTGCAACCAAGGTGGAACACTATCATTCTTTACTAAAGGTGTGCAATACTGGACTGTATCATAATCAAGCAAGGTTCCATACAATGTCTTTCCATATCTATTCACTTTAGCAGAGCTGTGACCAGCTTGACAAATGTTTAACAAGGAAACTGAATAATTATTACCTCTTCTCATCATTCTGATATAAGTAGCTGTAATCAACTCTTTAATTCTACAATAAATACTTGGAAGATTAAGTTCCATTCTCATAATTCCTATTCAAGTAGTTCTAGGACATCCTAATATTATCCTCATTGCCTCATTTTGCTAAGGGAGATAGATTTTTCTGTGAAAAGGAATAAGTACAAGAGCAGCATAATCAATGATAGACCTAACAGTACTAATGTACATCATCCTTAGCACTAGTATACCCACTCCACAACCATTATTTGCTAACACTCTCAAAGGCTTCAACCTTACACTACATATATTTGTTACATAATTTAAAGCAATTTTATTAGAATGAAAGCTAATGTACATTCCTAAATATTTATACCTGATTACCTTTTCCAGTGCCTGTCCATTAAACATGATGAGTTTACTGTTTGCATCTCTAGTTTGATATTTGGTTTTGGATCCAATTACAACCAATCCCATACAGGAACACAGAGATTTAAGTTCAGCAAGGGCTTGTGCCATGTCATCTTCATTAGTGCATTGCAGCAAGATACCATCTGCATAAATCAATACTTGGGAGCCATGTGGAAAACTATGTGTGAGAGTTAAGGTGTAATTATTTATTATTGTTTCTTATTATTTATTCTGATTGCTTTCTTATTTGTATTTATTTCCTATTAAATAGAGTTTAATTCTCTTGTTTTGATATTCTTGTACTTATACTTGATTCGTCTATTGTTGATGCCCGGATGAGTGGCTTGTTTTGTTTATATCATCATCAAGGATAAAACTAAAGCTTTGGTTATATAGTTCATTTTCCCTGGTGTAAAATTAATAAACTTAGGACCCAATATTTTTGGAGACGAGCTGTCTGGATTGAATCTCAACACGTTGAAGCTTTTTTTGACCGATTATGACCGCCGATTTTCAAGAGATAAGTGGGATTTCTAAAGCTTATGCTAGGCTACGTGGATTGAGGTAATGAAGACTGGCATTTGTTGTTATTGGAAAATACTTCATCTGTTACCTAGGCTAGGCTAACCATGGCTACCACCAATGCAAATATTGAGCCTTTTATTCCCTACTAATGAGCTTTGATGTGTGTATGTCCATGCTTGAGGCACATTTTGCCCAAAGTTGTATAACTGAAAGTGCAAAAAAAAAAAAAAAAAAATCCTTGCTTGTTTCACTCATCTTAAGAATTTTTCTAATTTAGTAGAGATTTAGGAAGGTTATTTTATTGTCAAGCCTTCTTATCACAGAAGCTTAATACAATTTCAGCAAAGAAAAAAGAAACCTGGTGAAAATCTGCATAAACTTTATGCCGATCTCAAAGCACTTGCCAAAGACTGTAATTTTGGCAATCAGTTTGATGCTAGGGTTTGCGATCAATTTCTCATGGCTATTGAATCAGAAGTATATTTTCCCACTTTAGCAGCGGAAAATCTAAACTTGCAAACTATGACTTCTTCTACCACATTGGACAGAAAATACAATTTTGAAAAAGCTTTTTTTGTGGTGAAAAACTTCCTACTCAAGTGAATGTTTTCAATATTATTTCATATAGGCCTAGACCTACTCCTACTCCTAATGGTAGAAGAGAGACAAGTTGCCAACATTGTGGTTACCCTCACCATAGTGAGGATTCTCGCTTTTCTCATCTTTCTTGTTCAGTGTGTAACAGAAAAGGACACTTGATAAAAGTTTGTCGTTTTATTAAGGAAGTTTTCCAGGGTTCTAAGTTTTCTCATATTTTTTTTTTTATGAGTGTGACACCGGGACAGGCAGAAACTGCCCTCATCAGTAAAGGCCCGGGCACGAGAAAATACCAAGACGAAGGAAAAGAAAAAGGTTAAGGACAAGGCAGATATGAGGTAATGTCACACAAAGGAAAACGACAAAAAAAAAAAAAAAAAAAAAAAAACAGTCTCCGAGAACCGAAAGTATGGTGATGGAAAAAACCAGCCATACCACATTGTCAGAATAAACAGAAAGGGTAAGAATAAAGCTAATGCAGTTTTTGAAAAAAAAAAACCTACTTGAAGAAGATAGAGACTGTAATCGGTTATTAAGTTTAAATGAATCTGCTCCAATAGGGAAAGAAAACAGGATATTGAGTGTAGAAAATAACCCTATTGTAATAACCAAGATTAATTTACACTTAAATGGTAAAGAAATTTCATATGAAGTTGATAGTGGTGCTGGAATTTCTACTTTAGGGTGCAAGTGAGTTCAATGCTTAGCTTTACCTATGCAAAATTGTAATAAAAAACTTAAAGCTTATGGAAACAGTAATGTTAATGTCATGGGTAAAGTTTATGTGAATGTTGTTTATAATGAGTTCAGATAAGACATGGATTTTATGGCATTAACATTTATAACCCAAACTTGTGTGGTAGGGTTTTAATGTCTAAGATTGGAATTGCTTTGACAGGTATTGTTGATTGGGAAAATAAAATGATAAACAGTGTAATTAATGCTAGAGCTCGGCTAGATAAATTTTCAGCTGATTCAAAATTGCCAATTACGAGCATAGTAGCTAAGGTTAATCTTAAAGGTAATGCAGTACCAAAATTTCAGAAGGCTAGAACAGTGTCATTTCATCATAGGAAATTAGTAGAGGATACTTTAGATCAATTGGTTTCTGATGATATTATAGAGCCAGTAATTTTTAGTAATTGGGCGGCTACCATTGTTCCAGTATTAAAAGCAGATACGAAATCTATGAGGATTTGTGGAGAATTTAAAGAGTTGAATAAAAAATTTGTTTGTGATAAATATCCACTTCCAATGGTAGATGAGACTTTATCATTAGTTGGCAAGAGTACAATAGTTTCTAAAATTGATCTTGAAAATGCATACTTACAATTACCAGTTGATGATGAAAGCCAAAATCTTCTTGTAATAAATACTCATAAAGATCTTTTTAAATATAAAAGACTTCCTTTTGGTTTGGCATCACCAGCTATCTTTCAGAGATTTATTTCTCAGATTTTGATGAATATTGATGGTGTTGTAGCCTTTTAGATGATATGCTTGTTGGAGGATAAACACAAAAAGAGCATGATGAAAGACTAGACAGAGTTTTGAGGAAATTCCAGAAGCACAATGTAGCTATAAATAAAAAGAAAACTGGTTTGAGTACCGATTCTCTTGAGTATTTAGGCTATGTTATTTCTGGTGATGGAATTAAACCATCACCCAAAAAACTTGAAGCTATTTTGGAAGCACCCTCTCCACAGAGTGTCAGTGATGTGCAAACCTTTTGGGTATGGTTACCTATTATAGCAGGTTAGTAAAGAAGTTTTCTAGTATAGTACTCTGTCTCCCTTATATGATTTGTTGAAGAAAGGTACCAAATTTAAATGGTCATTTGTAGAAGCTAATGCTTTCAGTAAGGTCAAAGCAGAGTCATCCAAGTCAGAATTTCTTGCTAATTTTGATGGAAATAATTCAGTAATTGTAGAAGCAGATGCATCTCCAGTGGACGTTGGCTGCGTTTAGATGCAGGAAATGCATGGTATCGAAGAACCAGTCTATTTTGCTAGTAAAAAGTTATTATCTGCAGAATTAAATAACTTCCATTTAGACAAGGAAGCTCGGGCTTTGGTCTATGCTGTAATTAAATGTAGCTATTTTTTATTGGGTCGTAGATTTATTATTAGAACTGATCACAAACCATTACTTGGATTGTTTGGTAAAACCAAACTGATTCCTGTAAATGCAAATGCTAGAGTGCAGCGATGGCCTTTGCTTTTGTCACAGAATGATTTTGACTTAAGTTTTAAAGTAGGAAAAGATAATATTGTCACGGATGCACTCAGTCGGTTGCCAGTACTGGATTCTAGTTTGGAATTTAGTACCCCTAATGAATATGTTCATGTTATAGAAGCTTCGAGTAATCAAGACATTTCATTTGATAATGTTACGGGTTTGACTAGAAGTGACCCTGTTTTAAGTAAAGTTTTTCAATGTGTGAAATTGGGTTGGATTAATGACCCAGTATTATCTGATTACTCTGTTGTCAAATCAGATTTAAGCATTGATGATGGTGTTCTTTTGTATCGGACTGTGTAATTAAACCTGCTGATATGTGCAGTGCAGTACTAGAACAGCTGGATGTAGGTCATAACGGTATCAATGCAATGAAAGCAGAAGCACATAATTGGATTTGGTGGCCCAAATTAGACCAGGACATTTCAAAAATAACTAAATCTTGTGAACTTTGTTTTAAAAATTTCCAAACTCCACAGTCAGCAGTTTTATCCTGGCCAGTAACTGGGAAACCTTGGTGTAGGTAACATATAGACTACACTGGTGCAATTGATGACTTATCTTTGATAATTTTAGATTCCCACACAAAATTTTGGATGATCATGTTACTAGGTCTACCACATCAGCAGTAGCTATTGATAAGTTAAGGCAGAGTTTTTGTAATTTTGGATTGCCAGAAATAGTTGTTTCTGATAATGTCCCTTAATTTGCCTTCTATTCCAACTAGTCTTACCCAAAATTCTGATGTGATTAATGAACCAGAGAGCAATGTTATAAATCCTAATAGCATAGTTGAGAGTTCTGATAACTCCATGCATGCTCCCATGACAGTGCCAGAACCAGTATCCCTTCGTAGGTCTGGTAGAACTATAAAACCGCCAGAGCGGTTAGATTTATAAAGTAGGTATATATTTAAAGTAACTAGTATTATAATTATAACCACTTGAATATTTTGAAAATAGAAGTTGATTTTTTTTCTATGGGAAAAGGAAATGTGAAAGTTGAGGTGTAATTATTTATTATTGTCTCTTAGTATTTATTCTGATTGCTTTCTTATTTGTATTTATTTCCTATTAAATAGAGTTTAATTCTCTTGTTTTGATATTCTTGTACTTATATTTGATTCCTCTATTGTTGATGCCCGGATGAGTGGCTTGTTTTGTTTATATCAGCTTCAAGAATAAAGCTAAAACTTTGGTTATATAGTTTATTTTCCCTAGCATAAACTTAATAGACTTACGACCCAATACTATGTCTGGCTATCCGATCCATTAATATATTAAAGAGGGAGGGACTGAGGACACCACCTTGGGGGTGCCTAGCTCAAGCTTCCTCTCCTCAGATTCAAAGCCTTGAAAACAAACCTTGTCCCTACGCTCAATCAAATAATCATAATCCACCTGCATGTACGTCCTCTGATTCCTTTGTTCATCAACTCTTCAAGAATGACATCTTTAATTTGCCTT
>JAXCGZ010011453.1:82500-120000 GCA_037179515.1 Halocaridina rubra
CAATTTCCTGCTGACTAGCAGGAACATTACCTTGCACCTCTATAATATTTTATTGTTACAGAGATGCTTGATCTGCCAGCCATTGCTCTAGCCTCTGTTAACACACGTATGGTTGTGTGTTCTGTACGTGTCCCGTAGGCTCACTACTTTTACCCTCGGTATTTATGCGGCTTTTGCGTTTTTCTTGAGATTTTTCTTACACAACCACGAGTTAGCTTTATGTTCCTCACCATAGTTACAACAACTGGGAACAATCTTGACATTTTCCTTAAACTTTTCCAGACATTCCTTGGAATCGTGTCTCCTGCCACAGAACCTACATTGGTAGTCATGGCAACTTTGTATTGCATGTGTCCCCATCTGCTACACTTGTAACACAAAACAGGAGGTTCATTGTACACAGATACATATTTATAGCCTAAACAAGGAATAAACACATTTTCAGGTACTGATCCTGGCATCAAAGCAATCAACTTTGGTTTATGTTCAAATTTACCCTTAATCTTCACTTCACGCCTCTTGATCCACATAAACCTGTCATCAAAATCAAGGTCCTCAGGACTTAAGTATGTGGGAACATCAAATGTTATTTCTTTGGTATATTTCTCTCTCCAATCTGGCATCTCCAAAACAGTACCTTCAAAACCTTTAGTTGTTAGGAAGTCCACAGCATGTCGATCTTTAACAGTTATGTAAGGGCTGTACCTGCCCTCCTTAAACAAAATTTCAAAGTCCTTGTGAGACTTACAAAGTTTCACAGCCCACATGAGTTTCTGGTGGAAATCCATGGTGGCTGTAGCAGAGAAGTAACCTGCCTTCCGTCCAGCATGCTGTGATCCCGCCACCCCCAGAGTTACCTGCAGCTTGGGGGTCATTCTCATCCTCGGTATCACTGTCACTCAGGCTACTGACGACTGCACTTCCAGGCACACTACCAGCACCACTCTTCCTCCTACTTCTGCATGAGCCATCATACCTCAAAGTGGCGGCATATCTATGGTCACCCTCCTGCTGGTCCCTCCATTGTTTATCTTGCTGCTGGTCCAGCATACCATTACTTCCCTCTTCCTGAACAGCACAAGTTTTCTTCTTGGGAGTATTCACCTCGCCGTTGTCGCTGTCTTCCCCCAGTCGTGTTGCATCCCTTTTCTTCTCTGCCTTACTTGTTACCTCAACAAAACCTTCCACGTTGTCAGACTGCTGTTCCTCGCCCTCATAGGCACTAGACAGCATTAGCTCACCCTCCAGTCCAGCCATGCTTCCAATTTATTCTCCGTCAGCCATGAGATAGGTGTGCAGCAGGATCCCACATTGAGGCAGCTATGTTAATGTTCCAACAATGCCAGATTGGACGAGCAAAACAATTACTGAGATATAGGCCTTTCGCTAAACTTTTCAACAAGTTAGTAGCCTATTGCATAGCATAAATTCACAAATAACCTCACTCCACAATGTTTGTAATACACTGATTTTTTTTTATCATATACACAAACTAAGCTATTACCGCTGTTCTTGTATCATCAATAGTTTATTTATAAACGTCACTTAAACAATTTTCACTTCACAAATTTTGCTAATAAAACTTGCTTTAACAGAGCATTGTACAACCTCACAAGATGATCAAAATCGCTCCAACCATCCGACACACCCGCCTCCTATGATGTCTAACAAACAACGATCCTATGGATTCTTATAGTGCTTCTTTTTATAGTATACTTAGCTCTAAGGCAGTCAGACTCATTAATGACCCTTCTCTTACTTTTAATCTGGATTCTCTTTCTCTTCACTGTAAGGTATCATCCTTTTCTCTTTTCTATCACTACTACTTCCATCTTTGCTCTGATGGGTTGGCGAGTTATATCTCTCCCCCACTGCCAAGGCCAAGTAACACTCGCCAAGCGACCTCACTTGTGGGTTGGTGGGTGCAGCGACTGCTTCTTTCCATCCACCTCCAGACTCTGGAACTCTCTTCCTCCTTCTGTCTTTCCTAATTCTTATAACCTATCTCCCTCCAAAAAACAGTTCTATCATGTTCTCATGGTCTAATTCTGCCATAGCTCTAGGTCCACAGTACTTCGACTATTCTTTCAGCCTGTTCTTTTCCTATTGTGCTTTATTTGTCCTTAACCTAATAATTTTTCTTTTTCTTAATGGTTTCTTCGTGCCTAAGCCTGATGAGGCCAATTTTCTTGCCTGTCCAGGTGTCACACTCATAAAAAAAAAGGAAAATAAAATATCCAAAGCCTACTGAACTCAATAGGTAGGGATTTTGCATATTACTGAAAGATATAATTTATATATAGGTATTTCGCGAAATTCAGTCGTTATTTCATTGTGAACTTTGAAGTAATGACTTTGAATGACACCAGTCATGGAGAGGTAGTCAACAAAGCATAACATTATATTAAGGCAGTATTTTCAAACCAAAATTTACCACTCCTTATTCAAATCTATTATTATGGAAAACCATGGCAAGTGTTATTTTATTATATTGTTTCTAAAAAGATTTTTTTTAAAGTATTTTATGTCTTATTCCATCAAATTGTCCTCAAAATATGTATCTGTGAGGAAAAATCACATAATATGTAGTAAAAGAAAGGAAAACCACCTTTTACTTTCGTTTCCAGTCTGTGTGCAATGGCATGGCTGGTAGGGAGATATATCGGAAGATCAGGGGATGGGGCCTCATTAAGATTGTTATACTGCTCCTCTTAAATTTTTAATTGTTTCGAGTGACTAAGTACTTAGTGGAAAACTTTACCATAATTTCCCTAAATCTGAAATCCTGCAGAGTATTGTGAGTACAAAACTTATATTTGTTGTATGACGAGACTGTCCAAAATATTAAAGGAAAAAAAATTGAGAACATTTTTCGTGAGGGGAGAAAGAAGCTGCCGTCCAGTTCTGCCTTGAAGGAAATTTAGAAGAGTTGCCAGAGGTGAAGCCATCACATCACATTACCTAATTTTTTGTGTAAACTGGGGAAAGCTCTTAAGCCGTTTACCTGATCCTGTGGTTCTATATATTGTTAAAATCAGTATCCTTCCCATTTATGTTAACTAGTTAGTTAGTTTGATACACGAAAAAATTGAATAAGTAAAAAAAAAAAAAAAATATCCACCTGTCAACAGTACTGAGTTAAGTTGCCAAGTAGTACAGCTGTCTTATTTTCTTCATTTTTTTATTTTTGCTTTTCTTTTAGCTTTCTCTTTTACTATTTTGTTTTTATTTTGTATATATATTGAGTTAAATGTAAAGTCTAATCTTGTGATAACATACCTTGGTTAGCAAGTGAGTTTATCAGTTAGGAAGAATATAAAGCAGAAACAGGTGGGTGCCACCTCAGACACAGGTTCGAATTTTTCCTTCAGGTTTGACTTTTGTTTTGTTGCATTTTTTTTTTCCTTTTCTTTTTATCCTTAAATTGCCATGGTCAAGATTTTAAGTTAAGATGTGTGTTACCAGAAAAGAGATAAACTGAGTCACTAAATAGCACTTATATGGAGATATAAAAATTCGGTGGGAATCTTAATTAAAAGTTTTTTTTTTTTTTTTCTATATTCTGTGAGAGGGAGAACATAAAAATGACGCCATCTCTGTCCCAAACCTCTCCCATCCATGGGTCGGTAGGAGGGGTAGCCATCAGGAGACTCAAACAGAAAATCAAAAATATAGAGGAAATGGTTATAAGCCTTGATGATAAAATTCAGAATATGGATGGAGAAATGAAAGAGAATAAAACACCCAAAGAGCAAATAAGATCTTTGGAGGAAGCAAATAAAGCACAAGGGCAGGAGAGAAAGGAACTAGAAAAAAGAATAAAGAAGCTGGAAGGGGAAAAGAGTCAACTAGAATCTAGACTTTCTAAACAAGAAGATAAAAACAAACAGCTGAATGACAACCTAAAGGAATTAGATGTTAGTTCACTGCTCTCTTCTGAGAGAGACGAGATTGCTGCTTGGAATGTCCAGATTAAGGAAAACATTGAACAGTTCAGAAAAGAGTTCCAGGAGCTGAATATGGAAAATGATGCCATGAAAACTTCCTTTGCTGATGCACTAAAGGGGAATGTGGCAGTAAAAGAGGCTGTAAAGGTGGTGGCACTGGAAAACATACAAACAATTGACTATAAAGAGACAGTAATCGAAAAAATGAAAGACGTTGTGATGGAAAGGGCAAACCCACTCATCAGACAGGCACTTGATAAGGAGAAGACAGTGGTAATCTCAGGCATAAGCGAGTCCCAGGAGCCAACATGGCAGGGGAGACTTGAAGAAAATAAAGCTAGGGTTGTAGACCTGATAAGAAAGCTTGGAGTAGTATGTGGTCCTGAGGATAATGTAAACATACGCCAACTAGGTAAATATTCGAGGGAAGGAAAGCCGAGACCAACAAAAGTAACCTTTGAGAGAGGGGAAACATGTAGGGAAATATTGTTGAGAAAAAAAAGTCTAAAAGACCTTCAAGAATTCAAAGAAGTGTTCATTAGACAATACAGAACACAGGAAGAGATGGGAAAGATCAAAAACTTGTTGCAAGAGGCAAGAAGGTTAAATGATGAAAGAAATGAAGAAGAGAAGAAAAATTTTCATTACAGAGTTCTTCCAGACAAAGGGGAGATAAAGAAGATAATGACAGAAGATCAGGGGATGGGGCCTCATTAAGATTGTTATACACAAATGCTGATGGATTAGCTGGTAAGGCAGTAGAATTAAAAGATAGGATTCACAACAGTAAGGCAGATATAGTAGCAATTACAGAGACTAAGTTGAGTGAGGACATAAACAGTGTCACAGTTTTTCCTAAGGGTTTCAGAATACTAAGGGTTGAAAGATCTGAGAGGACTGGTGGAGGGATAGCACTGCTCATAAGTGAAAGGATTCAAGTCGAAGAAATAAACTTGGCTATAGAAAGTGAGTTCAAGGAATATCTTGTTGCTCGCATAAATACTGGGTCAGAGAGCATTATAATAACTGTTGTATACAACCCACCAAGGAACCAAAATAGGCTTGAAGTTTATGAGGAAAGTCATATAGGCACTATTGAAGTCATAAACTCAGTTGTTAACATGGCACGGGAAAAAAAATGTAGGATTTTGATTATGGGAGACTTTAATCATAAAGAGATAGATTGGATAAATCTTGACCCACACAGTGGTGAGGACTCATTCGGGGCAAGATTCCTAGATTGCATACAAGGGAATTTCCTACACCAACATGTAATGGAACCAACAAGGGCCAGGGGTGGGGATGAGCCATCACTACTTGATCTAGTGTTCACAGATAATGTGTTGGATATTGAAAAAATTGAGTATGAACCACCAATTGGAAAGAGTGACCACTGTGTGTTGTTGATGGAGTATATCATTGAAGATATTCTTCCTGAGAGTAGAGGCACTGAGGACGTGAGGAGGAACTATCCGAAAGGAGATTACATCAAAATGAATGAGCTTTTTGCAGTTATTGACCGGAGAACCTTATTTTACAACAAATCTGTACAAGAAATGTATGACATCTTTTGTGAGAAATATGGGAAGATAGTAGATTACTGCATACCTGTCACGAAAGTAGGTGTAATTCATGCCAGAGAGAAATGGTTCGATAATGGGTGTAAAAGAGCTAAGGAGTGGAGAGACAAATGCTGGAAAAGGTATAGGAGGAGAAAAAACATAAATGCCTGGCAAACCTACAAAAGAGCAAGAAATGACTACCTAAGTAAAAGGAGAGAGGCAGAGAGAGACTATGAGAGGGACATCACCAGGAAGGCTAAAGAAAATCCCAAGCTTTTCCACAGCTTTATCAGAGGAAAACTGAAGGTAAAAGAACAGGTTTTAAGGTTAAAGAGAGCGGATGGAAGCATCACTGAGACGGATGAAGAGATCTGCAAAGAATTGAACAAGGAGTTTCAGTCAGTATTTACAGTAGAAAATACCCCACCCCCTCAGATTTCAGTGATAGAAGCTCAAGGGCCGGTATTAGAGAACATCAACCTTACAGCCACAGAGGTATGCAAAGCGCTGATGGATTTAGATGTTCATAAAGCTACAGGTCCTGATGACATATCCCCTCATGTGCTTAAAAACTGCGCAAACACAATATCAGTGGCACTAAGTATCATATTTAAGGAGTCACTGGAGTCGGGGGAGATTCCAAGATGCTGGAAACAAGCAAATGTGATACCTATCTTCAAAAAGGGAAGGAGGGATACGGCTCTGAACTATAGACCAGTTTCCTTGACCAACATAGTTTGCAAACTTATGGAGAAACTACTAAGGAAACATATCTCTCTTCACTTGGAATCCTTCAGCTTTTTGTCAGTGAGGCAACATGGCTTCAGAGAAGGTAGATCAACAGTAACAAACTTATTAGAATTTTATGATGAGGTAAGCCAAATCTTACAGGAAAGAGAGGGCTGGGCAGATTGCATATTCCTAGACTTCCAGAAAGCGTTTGACACTGTTCCACATGGGAGACTTATTAGGAAGCTGCAATCAATGGCTAGAATAGGTGGAAATGTTTTGGAATGGATAAAAACTTACCTAGAAGGAAGGGAACAGAGGGTTAGAGTAAGACACTCAGTGTCTGAATGGAGAAGAGTTAGTAGTGGAGTTCCACAGGGTTCAGTTTTAGGGCCACTTTTGTTCCTTGTATATGTAAATGACCTACCAGAGTCTGTAAATTCATTCATGAATATGTTTGCAGATGATGCAAAGATTGTGAAGAAAGTAAAAAACGAGAACAATGGTAGAGAACTTCAGGAGGATCTAAATAATCTGCATGAGTGGTCAGAAAAGTGGCTAATGAAATTCAATACTTCAAAATGTAAGGTAATGAGAATGGGTACAAGTGCAAGAAGGCCCAAGCTTGACTACTCGGTGGCTGGAGTACAACTTCAAGAGACAGAAAATGAGAGAGATCTAGGAGTAAACATACTGGCAGATTTGTCTCCAGAAATACATATAAATGGCATAGTAAGGGCAGCATATGCATTCTTATCAAATGTAAGGGTAGCCTTCAGGCACATGGACAAGGAAATGTTCAGAAATATTTATGTAACCTATGTGAGGTCAAAACTCGAATATGCAGCCCCCTTTTGGAATCCGCACTTGAAAAAGCACATAGCTAAGCTTGAAAAAGTTCAAAGACATGCCACGAAACTGGTGCCAGAAATACGCAATCTCAGCTATGATGAGAGGCTGAGGGAATTAGACTTACCATCACTCGAAGCTAGAAGAGTGAGGGGGGATATGGTGACAGTCTTTAAATTCCTTCATGGTTATGATAGAGTGGATAGGGATCGATATTTTGATATGGCTGGCTCTAGAACTAGAGGTCATAGTTTGAAGCTTCGTAAGAAAACTTCTTTGCAGGATGTAAGGAAATACTTTTTCAGTGTAAGAGTAGTTGATAATTGGAATTGGCTAAGCGAGGAGGTAGTTAATGCTATCTCAATCCATAGTTTTAAGGACAGGTATGATAAGTATCACTAAGTATAAAATGGAACCGATGAGGAGACGGGAAGATACGAGCTTTGGGCTCTTTCCCGTAAACACAATTAGGTAATCACAATTAGGTAATCACACAAATGCTGATGGATTAGCTGGTAAGGTAGTAGAATTAAAATATAGAATTCACAACAGTAAGACAGATATAGTAGCAGCTACAGAGACTAAGTTCAGTGAGGACATAAACAGTGTCACAGATTTTCCTAAGGGCTTCAGAATATTAAGAGATGAAAGATCTGAGAGGAATGGTGGAGGGATAGCACTGCTCATAAGTGAAAGGATTTAGGTGGAAGAAATAAACTTTGCTATAGAAAGTGAGTTCAAGGAATTTTTTGGTGCTCACATAAATGCAAAGTCAGAGAACATTATAATAACTGTTGTATATAACCCACCAAGGAACCAACATAGGCTAGAAGATTGTGAGGAAAATCATAGAGGTACTATTGAAGTCATAAACTCAGTTGTTAACATGGCACGGGAGAGAAAATGTGGGATTTTGATAATGGGAGATTTTAATCATAAAGAGATAGATTGGATAAATCTTGACCCACACAGTGGTGAGGACTCATTCGGGGCAAGATTCCTAGATTGTGTATAAGGGAATTTCCTACACCAACATATACTAGAACCAACGAATGCCAGGGGTGGGGATGAGCCATCGCTACTGACCTAATATTCACAGATTACCTGATGGATATTGAAAAAATTGAGTATGAACCACCAATTGGAAAGAGTGACCACTGTGTGTTGTTGATGAGAATAGAGGCACTGAGGACATAAGGAGGAACTATCCGAAAGGAGATTAAAAAAAAAATTAATGAACTTTTTGCAGTCATTGACTGAAGGACCTTATTTTACAACAAATCTGTACAAAAAGTGTATGACCTCTTTTGTGAGAAATATGGGAAGATAGTAGATTACTGCATGCCTGTCACCAAAGTAGGTGCAATTCATGCCATAGAGAAATGGTTTGATAATGAGAGTAAAAGAGCTAAGGAGTGAAGAGACAAATGCTGGAAAAGGTATAGGAGGAGAAAAAACATAAATGCATGGCAGACCTATAAAAGAGCAAGACATGATTACCTAAGTAAAAGGAGAGAGGCAGAGAAAGACTATGAAAGGGACATCACCAGGAAGGCTAATGAAAATCCCAAACTCTTCCACAGCTTTATCAGAGGAAAGCTGAAGGTAAAAGAACAGGATTTAAAGCTAAAGAAAGTGGATGGAAGCATCACTGAGGCGGATGAAGAGATCTGCAAAAAATTGAAAAAGGAGTTTCAGTCAGTATTTACAATAAAAAATACCCCACCCCCACAGATTTTTGAGATAGAAGCTCAAGGGCCGGTATTAGAGAACATCATCCTTTCAGCCACAGAGGTATGCAAAACACCGATGGCGTTAGATATCCAAAAGCTACAGGTCCTGATGATATATCCCCTCATGTACTTAAAAAATGCGCAAATTCAATATCAGCGGCACTAAATATCATATTTAGAAAGCCGCTGGAGTCAGGGAAGATTCCAAGATGCTGGAAACAAGCGAACGTGATACCTATCTTCAAAAGGGAAGGAAGGATACGGCACTAAGCTAGAGACCTGTTTCCTTGACCAGCATAGTTGGCAAAGTTTTGGAGAAACTACTAAGGAAACATATCTCTCTTCACTTGGAATCCTTCAACTTTTTGTCAGTGAGACAACATGGCCTCAGAGAAAGTAGATCAACAGTATCAAGCTTATTAGAATTTTATGATAAGATAAGCCGAATCTTACAGGAAAGAGAGGGCTGGGAAGATTGCATATTCCTAGACTTCCAGATAGAATTTGACACTGTCCCGCACGGGAGACTTATTAAGAAGCTGCAAGCAATGTCAAGAATAGTTGGAAAAGTCTTGAATGGATTAAAATATACTTGGGCCACTTTTGTTCCTTGTATATATGTAAATGACCTACCAGAGTCTGCAAATTCATTCATGAATATGTTGCAGATGATGCAAAGATTGTAAAGAAAGTAAGAAACGAGAACAATTGTAAAAACTTCAGGAAGATCTAAATAGTCTGCATGAGTGGTCATAAAAGTGGCTAATGAAATTCAGTACTTCAAAATGTTAGGTAATGAGAATGGGAACAAGTGCAAGAAGGCCCAAGCTTTTCTACTCGGTGGCAGGAGTACAACTTCAAGAGACAGAGAATGAGAGAGATCTAGGAGTAAACATACTGGCCAAGTTGTCTCCAGAAATGCATATAAATGGCATAGTAAGGGCAGCATATGCATTCTTAGCAAATATAAGGGTAGCCTTCAGGCACATGGACAAGGAAATGTTCAGAAATATTTACGTAACCTATGTGAGTCCAAAACTTGAATATGCAACCTCCTTTTGGAATTCGCACTTGAAAAAGCACCTAGTTAAGCTGGAAAAAGTTTAAAGACATGCCATAAAACTGTTGCCAGAAATACTCAATCTCAGTTATGATGAGAGGCTGAGGGAATTAGACTTACCATCACTCGAAGCTAGAAGAATGAGGGGGGATATGGCGACAGTCTTTAAATTCTTTCATGGTTATGACAGACTGGATAGGGATCAATATTTTGATATGGCTGGCACTAGAAAACTTTTTTGCAGGATGTAAGGATGTACTTTTATTTTTAGTGTTAGAGCAGTTGATAATTGTTATTCGCTAAGCGAGGAGGTACTTAATGCTGACTGAATCCATAGTTTTAAGGATAGGTGTGATAAGTATCACTAAGTACAAAATGGTGTGTATGTAAATATAATAATTCCTCCTGTGATTAGAGCAGAGAAAAAGGGTTCCATCAAAGTATGAATTTATTACTGTAACGTAATAATGTCCTGAAGTGTTTATTTGATGCACTTTGGTGTTTCTTAGGCTTGCACTCCATTTATGACAGTTAATTTCGTCTCTCTTTGTTACACTCATTGTCTAAAGTTAAACACTTTGGAAATTGCCTGACATTTTTCTAACTGACATATTTAACAAATTACCACGTGTGAATGAGAAGGGAAAATGGTAACTCCATTTAAAATGATAGTTCATGATTAAAATATCGTATATTCTGCAAATGCTAAGCTTACATAATTAACTTAATACTGTTTCAGTTTTTCCATGTATTTAATCTACTCTCTTTGTTTGTATATTCTGGGCATTCAAAAAAATGAGCTTAATAGAGAAGCCATGGGTACTAATGAAATGCCAAAATATTGGGGAAATGGCTTAAATGAGCTAAATATTAGTGCCTTGCTATATACAGGGAGCTAATGAAATGCCAAAATATTTGGGAAATGGCATAAATGAGCTAAATATTAATGCTTTGCTATACACAGGGAGCTAATGAAATGCCAAAATATTGGGGAAATGGCTTAAATGAGCTAAATATTAATGCCTTACTATACACAGGGAGCTTTACCATAGAGTAAAACATATCTGTGATATATCATAAATTCTGAAACAAGCTTTCGATGTTGTCTTAAAACACTTTACTTCTATGAGTTGTGCTTAGAAATCCCTTGGAGGGTGATTCCAAAGCTCCCACCACACCACAGGGAAATCCCTATACCAGGCTTTGGTGGTGTAGATATTCCTCTTTTGACGTTCCTTGGGATCTTCGCATTCCCTGTAGGGTTTAATGTCTTTTTTATACTGCCCATCGCGTTCCAGGTCACTGTGGAAGTAGTTCTCAGAATCGTACTCATTTTCATAGCCAACAACTCCGTAGTCCTCAGGTTTGCACTGCCCATAGCGGTTGACTCGCCTTCCAAAATATCTATTGACAAACACGAAGGAAGATATTATCTGGAGGACACATATGGAAAACTAGTGCTACACTGCTAGTTATAGAACTTTTCTTCTAGAAAGTCCTAGAGAGGCTGCATATAAGACTTCAAATTTCTCTAGCCGGCCTCTGGCCAATAATCGAATAATATAAATGTATCTTTTTTTTTTCTATGAAATTAACTATATATTAATTGTAAATTTTTTGATGCGTATTTCACTTTACCTCCACTTGATATGACAATATATATCTGATGAATGGGATAATGTACACATAATACTCAGAAATACGATATCATGTATAGAGCTCTTCTCGTAGGTATGGAGGAAAAATATTTAAGATAGATAAATGAATAAATAGATATAGATAAATCAATAAATAAATATAATTAATGAATTAGATATTATTACTTTGACACATTTACGGCATATTCTGCAATGCACTTTGTGAGTGATAAATACTTACATGGCTCCGCGAATAGAGTAGACCAGTTCCTTCTTCTGAGCAAACATAATCATGCCCTTCCTACAGACCACCTGATCTCCCTGAAAGATGTTATAGTCGCTTAGCATAGTAGCGGTAAAGGTAACTTTTACCTTTGTAAATAATAACGATAACGAGGAAAACATACATACATATACTGTATATATATATATATATATATATATATATATATATATATATATATATATATATATATATATATATATATATATATATATATATATATATATATATATATATATATATATATATATATATAATATATATATATATATATATATATATATATATATATATATATATATATATATATATATATATATATATATATTTATATATGTATATATATATATATATATATATATATATATATATATATATATATATATATATATATATATATATATATATATATATATATATATATATATATATATATATATATATATATATATATATATATATATATATATATATATAAATATATATATATATATATATATATATATATATATATATATATATATATATATATATATATATATATATAAATATATATATATATATATATATATATATATATATATATATATATATATATATATATATATATATATATATATATGTATTTATATATGCATATATATATATATATATATATATATATATATATATATATATATATATATATATATATATATATATATATATATATATATATATATATATATATATATATATATATATATATATATATATATATATAAGTACAAACTGTTAGCATACAACACTAAATAGTAAGGAAGCCCATCAGTGAAACAAAACTTATAAAACAATGCTTGAGAAGGGATCCAGTTAGGATCCGAAATATAGCATTTTGTTTCACTGATGGGCTTCCTTACTATATATATATATATATATATATATATATATATATATATATATATATATATATATATATATATATATATATATATATATATATATATATATATATATATATATATATATATATATATATATATATATATATATATATATATATATATATACATACCGTGTATTTTGCATTTTTGGATCTGGAGAAAGCGTATGATAGAGTTGATAGAGAGGCAATGTGGAATGTTTTGAGATTATATGGAATTAATGGTAAATTGTTGCATGCAGTGAAGAGTTTGTATGAGGGCAGTAGAGCTTGTGTTAGGGTAGGGAATGAAGTGAGTGAGTGATTTCCAGTGAGTGTGGGACTGAGACAGGGATGTGTGATGTCACCATGGCTGTTCAATTTGTATATTGATGGAGTTGTAAGAGAGGTGAATGAGCGAGTGCGTGGTTAAGGTTTGAGAATGGTAGATGGGGATGATAACGAGTGGGAGTTGAATCAGTTGCTGTTTGCAGATGATACTGTGGTGGTGGCAGATTTAGAGGAAAAGCTGTGTCAGTTAGTGTCAGAATTTGGAATGGTGTGTGAGAGAAGGAAGTTGTGAATGAATGTGGGAAAGAGTAAGGTTATGAGGTGTAGAGGAAATGAGGATGGTGCTGGATTGAATGTTATGTTGAATGGAGAGACACTTGAGGGAGTTGACCAGTCTAAGTATTTAAGCTCGGTTATAGCTGCAAATGGGGGAGTGGAAGCAGATGTGTGTCACTGATTGAATAAAGGATGTAAAGTGTTAGGTGCATTGAAAGGAGTGATGAAGAATAGAGGGTTGGAAATGAATGTTAAGAAAGTTTTGTATGAGGAAGTGGTTGTGCCAACTGTGATATATGGATCAGAGTTATGGGGTATGGAAGTAAGTGAGGGACGGAAACTAAATGTGTTTGAGATAAAATGCCTGAGGAGTATGATTGGTGTATCTCGGTTGCATAGGGTTAGGAATGAAGTGGTGAGAGCAAGAATGGGTGTGAGGAGAGAAATTGCAGCCAGAGTAGATATGAATGTTCTGAGATGGTTTGGCCATGTGGAAAGGATGGATGATGAAAGACTGCTGAAAAAGGTGATGAATGCGAGAGTTGATGGGAGAAATGCTAGAGGGAGGCCTAGGTTTGGTTGGATGGATGGAGTAAGGAGAGCCCTGAATGATAGGAGGATGGATGTGAGGGAAGCAAGCGAGCGTGCTAGGAATAGGAATGAGTGGCTAGCGATTGTGACGCAGCTCTGATGGGCATCTGCTGTTACCATGGGGCTGCATCTTACAGAGGTAGCCCTGTGGTAGGGGCAGTAGGAGGAGTTGGCAGTTGTGAAGCGACACAGGTTGTGGAAGAGCTGGGAGGATGGGCTGTGGCACTCCAGCAGTGCCATCTGAACGGTCGCTAGCTCCCTCGTCATTGCCCATAGAGCAAAGTAATCCCCTTATTGTTTTCTTTTTTGATGTCGGCTACCCCCCAATTAAATATATATATATATATATATATATATATATATATATATATATATATATATATATATATATATATATATATATATATATATATATATATATATATTGAAGTCCCTCTGCAAGCACTTCTGAGGACTTTGTGATAAAATTAGAGTATTTCTAATGAATATATTTTTAGGTAAGAGGACACAAGAAATATATTATCTATTATTATTATTATTATTATTATTATTATTATTATTATTATTATTATTATTATTATTATTATTATTATTATTATTATTATTATTATTATTATTATTATTATTATCATTATTATTATTGTTGTTGTTGTTGTTGTTGTTGTCTGAGTTTAGCAAGGGCATGCACTCAGGGTGACGATTACATCTTCCAAAACAACAATGTTGTTGTTGTTGTTGTTGTTGTTGTTGTTGTTATTATTATTATTATTATTATTATTATTATTATTATTATTATTATTATTATTATTATTATTATTATTATTATTATTATTAATATTATTATTATTATTTTTATTATTATTATTATTATTATTATTATTATTATTATTATTATTTTTATTATTATTATTATTATTATTAAGCAGATTGGCGTTAGAGACCACCACTGGACGATAGGAATGTGGCATCCAGTCTTAATTACCTAGAGCCACACTTTCTCCCAGCTCTGTGGTCGGAATGATCCCACTGACAGCCTGAAAAGCCTACCTGGAAGATGGAACCTGAAGCTATTAGTGGTTGCATACCTTGAAGTGGCAGATTAAAGATTCTGCGGTTTTCTTTTGGAGTTATAGGGATAGACATTATAAAGAATGGGGTATATTATATGGACAGCGCAGGTAGGACAGCTTAGGGAAATGGCGAAAGAGGCTAGACTGAGATGATTGTAGCATGTGGTGAGGAGGGATGAGGAGTATTTTGAAAGAGGGATACTGGGGATGGAACTGCTAAGCAGGATGGGGATAGGCAAGCGAAAGAGGGCGTTTATGAATGTTCTGAACGAGCACACGAGGGTGTATAGTGTGGCGGAGGAGGACGCAGGGGATAGGGCGATGTGGAGATGATTGATCCACCGTGGTGACCCCTGACGGAAGAAACCAAAAGCTTTAGTGACTAGTGGTAGCAGTGGCAATAATAGTAGCAATAGTAGCAGTAGCAGCAGTAATAGTGATAGTAGAAAAAAGAATAAATAGTTGTTACTGTAGATATTGTACTACTAAATTCATTATCGATAAGAGGAAGAAATATATAGACTTGCTTTTGTTATAGTGCTATTAATAACAATAATGCTTAGGCTGCGTATGTGTGTGTTTTTGTGTGCTTGTAAGTGTGTTTCTGTATGTCACTCTATGCTTGGTGCCCTTATTAACCAAAATTAGACTAAATACAAGTCTGTTTTTTGTTTCTGTTCATACAGTTGGCAAAAGCTCAAAGATTTTATCTTCAGTTACGAATTATGTTGCAAGGAACAATTTAGAAAATGTGTTTGAATGCGTTTTATCTCTTATTTTAATATATACTGCAGTCTCATTAGCATAAAGCAATGGAGTCACACTCTTACCTCTGCATATCCCTTGAGGACCAGCACATGCCACGTCACCCTCCACCAGAGGAAGAAGAGGAGAGTGAAAACCAGCGTGGGTATCCTGTCAGTCAGATAATTTAATATTTAATGACTCTGTATTCAGTTTATGCAAGGCAACAAAAGAGCCATCACACACACACACACACACACACAATGGTGGAGAACTTCAGGAGGATCTAAATAATCTGCATGAGTGGTCAGAAAAGTGGCTAATGAAATTCAATACTTCAAAATGTAAGGTAATGAGAATGGGTACAAGTGCAAGAAGGCCCACGCTTGACTACTCGGTGGCTGGAGTACAACTTCAAGAGACAGAAAATGAGAGAGATCTAGGAGTAAACATACTGGCAGATTTGTCTCCAGAAATACATATAAATGGCATAGTAAGGGCAGCATATGCATTCTTATCAAATGTAAGGGTAGCCTTCAGGCACATGGACAAGGAAATGTTCAGAAATATTTATGTAACCTATGTGAGGCCAAAACTCGAATATGCAGCCCCCTTTTGGAACCCGCACTTGAAAAAACACATAGCTAAGCTTGAAAAAGTTCAAAGACATGCCACGAAACTGGTGCCAGAAATACGCAATCTCAGTTATGATGAGAGGCTGAGGGAATTAGACTTACCATCACTCGAAGCTAGAAGAGTGAGGGGGGATATGGTGACAGTCTTTAAATTCCTTCATGGTTATGATAGAGTGGATAGGGATCGATATTTTGATATGGCAGGCTCTAGAACTAGAGGTCATAGTTTGAAGCTTCGTAAGAAAACTTCTTTGCAGGATGTAAGGAAATACTTTTTCAGTGTAAGAGTAGTTGATAATTGGAATTGGCTAAGCGAGGAGGTAGTTAATGCTATCTCAATCCATAGTTTTAAGGACAGGTATGATAAGTATCACTAAGTCTAAAATGGAAGCGATCAGGAGACGGGAAGATACGAGCTTTGGGCTCTTTCCCGTAAACACAATTAGGTAATCACAATTAGGTAATCACACACACAGCTCTAGAACTAGAGGTCATAGTTTGAAGCTTCGTAAGAAAACTTCTTTGCAGGATGTAAGGAAATACTTTTTCAGTGTAAGAGTAGTTGATAATTGGAATTGGCTAAGCGAGGAGGTAGTTAATGCTATCTCAATCCATAGTTTTAAGGACAGGTATGATAAGTATCACTAAGTATAAAATGGAACCGATGAGGAGACGGGAAGATACGAGCTTTGGGCTCTTTCCCGTAAACACAATTAGGTAATCACACACACACACACACACACACATAAACGAATCCCAGGAGCCAACATTGCAGGGGAGACTTGAAGAAAATAAAGCTAGGGTTGTAGAACTGATAAGAAAGCTTGGAGTAGTTTGTGGTCCTGAGGATATTGTAAGCATACACCAACTAGGTAAATATTCGAGGGAAGGAAAGCCGAGACCAACAAAAGTAACCTTTGAGAGAGGGGAAACATGAAGGGAAATATTGTTGAGAAAAAAAGTCTAAAAGACCTTCAAGAATTCAAGGAAGTGTTCATTAGACGATACAGAATGCAGGAAGAGATGGGAAAGATAAAAAACTTGTTGCAAGAGGCAAGAAGGTTAAATGATGAAAGAAATGAAGGAACAGAAGAAAAATTTTCATTACAGAGTTCTTCCAGACAAAGGGGAGATAAAGAAAATAAAGACAGAAGATCAGGGGATGGAGCCTCATTAAGATTGTTATACACAAATGCTGATGGATTAGCTGGCAAGGCAGTAGAATTAAAAGAAAGGATTCACAACAGTAAGGCAGATATAGTAGCAATTACAGAGACTAAGTTGAGTGAGGACATAAACAGTATCACAGTTTTTCCTAAGGGCTTCAGAATACTAAGGGTTGAAAGATCTGAGAGGGCTGGTGGAGGGATAGCACTGCTCATAAGTGAAAGGATTCAAGTTGAAGAAATAAACTTGGCTCTAGAAAGTGAGTTCAAGGAATTTCTTGTTGCTCGCATAAATACTGGGTCAGAGAGCATTATAATAACTGTTGTATACAACCCACCAAGGAACCAAAATAGGCTTGAAGTTTATGAGAAAAGTCATATAGGTACTGTTGAAGTCATAAACTCTGTTGTTAACATGGCACGGGAAAAAAAATGTAGGATTTTGATTATGGGAGACTTTAATCATAAAGAGATAGATTGGATAAATCTTGACCAACACAGTGGTGAGGACTCATTCGGGGCAAGATTCCTAGATTGCGTACAAGGGAATTTCCTACACCAACATGTAATGGAACCAACAAGGGCCAGGGGTGGGGATAAGCCGTCACTACTTGATCTAGTGCTCACAGATAATGTGTTGGATATTGAAAAAATTGAGTATGAAACACCAATTGGAAAGAGTGACCACTGTGTGTTGTTGATGGAGTATATCATTGAAGATATTCTTCCTGAGAGTAGAGGCACTGAGGACATGAGGAGGAACTATCCGAAAGGAGATTACATCAAAATGAATGAGCTTTTTGCAGTTATTGACTGGAGAACCTTATTTTACAACAAATCTGTACAAGAAATGTATGACTTCTTTTGTGAGAAATATGGGAAGATAGTAGATTGCTGCATACCTGTCACCAAAGTAGGTGTAATTCATGCCAGAGAGAAATGGTTCGATAATGGGTGTAAAAGAGCTAAGGAGTGGAGAGACAAATGCTGGAAAAGGTATAGGAGGAGAAAAAACATAAATGCCTGGCAAACCTACAAAAGAGCAAGAAATTACTACCTAAGTAAAAGGAGAGAGGCAGAGAGAGACTATGAGAGGGACATCACCAGGAAGGCTAAAGAAAATCCCAAGCTTTTCCACAGCTTTATCAGAGGAAAACTGAAGGTAAAAGAACAGGTTTTAAGGCTAAAGAGAGCGGATGGAAGCATCACTGAGACGGATGAAGAAATCTGCAAAGAATTGAACAAGGAGTTTCAGTCAGTATTTACAGTAGAAAATACCCCACCCCCTCAGATTGCAGTGATAGAAGCTCAAGGGCCGGTATTAGAGAACATCAACCTTACAGCCACAGAGGTATGCAAAGCGCTGATGGATTTAAATGTTCATAAAGCTACAGATCCTGATGACATATCCCCTCATGTGCTTAAAAAATGCGCAAACACAATATCAGTGGCACTAAGTATCATATTTAAGGAGTCACTGGAGTCGCGGGAGATTCCAAGATGCTGGAAACAAGCAAATGTTATACCTATCTTCAATAAGGGAAGGAGGGATACGGCTCTGAACTATAGACCAATTTCCTTGACCAGCATAGTTTGCAAATTTATGGAGAAACTACTAAGGAAACATATCTCTCTTCACTTGGAATCCTTAAACTTTTTGTCAGTGAGGCAACATGGCTTCAGAGAAGGTAGATCAACAGTAACAAACTTATTAGAATTTTAAGATGAGGTAAGCCAAATCTTACAGGAAAGAGAGGGCTGGGCAGATTGCATATTCCTAGACTTCCAGAAAGCGTTTGACACTGTTCCACATGGTAGACTTATTAGGAAGCTGCAATCAATGGCTAGAATAGGTGGAAATGTTTTGGAATAGATAAAATCTTACTTAGAAGGAAGGGAACAGAGGGTTAGAGTAAGACACTCAGTGTCTGAATGGAGAAGAGTTAGTAGTGGAGTTCCACAGGGTTCAGTTTTAGGGCCACTTTTGTTCCTTGTATATGTAAATGACCTACCAGAGTCTGTAAATTCATTCATGAATATGTTTGCAGATGATGCAAAGATTGTGAAGAAAGTAAAAAACGAGAACAATGGTAGAGAACTTCAGGAGGATCTAAATAATCTGCATGAGTGGTCAGAAAAGTGGCTAATGAAATTCAATACTTCAAAATGGAAGGTAATGAGAATGGGTACAAGTGCAAGAAGGCCCAAGCTTGACTACTCGGTGGCTGGAGTACAACTTCAAGAGACAGAAAATGAGAGAGATCTAGGAGTAAACATACTGGCAGATTTGTCTCCAGAAATACATATAAATGGTATAGTAAGGGCAGCATATGCATTCTTATCAAATATAAGGGTAGCCTTCAGGCACATGGACAAGGAAATGTTCAGAAATATTTATGTAACCTATGTGAGGCCAAAACTCGAATATGCAGCCCCCTTTTGGAATCTGCACTTGAAAAAGCACATAGCTAAGCTTGAAAAAGTTCAAAGACATGCCACGAAACTGGTGCCAGAAATACGCAATCTCAGTTATGATGAGAGGCTGAGGGAATTAGACTTACCATCACTCGGAGCTAGAAGAGTGAGGGGGATATGGTGACAGTCTTTAAATTCCTTCATGGTTATGATAGAGTGGATAGGGATCGATATTTTAATATGGCTGGCTCTAGAACTAGAGGTCATAGTTTGAAGCTTCGTAAGAAAACTTCTTTGCAGGATGTAAGGAAATACTTTTTCAGTGTAAGAGTAGTTGATAATTGGAATTGGCTAAGCGAGGAGGTAGTTAATGCTATCTCAATCCATAGTTTTAAGGACAGGTATGATAAGTATCACTAAGTCTAAAATGGAAGCGATCAGGAGACAGGAAGATACAAGCTTTGGGCTCTTTCCCGTAAACACAATTAGGTAATCACAATTAGGTAATCACACACACACACACACACACACATACACACAGATGAAGAGATCTGCAAAGAATGGAACAAGGAGTTTCAATCAGTATTTATAGTAGAAAATACCCCACCCCCACAGATTGCAGAATTAGAAGCTCGCGGGCCGGAATTAGAGAGCATCAACCTTTCAGCCACAGAGGCATGCAAAGCGCTGATGGAGCTAGGTGTCCATAAAGCAACAGGTCCTGATGATATATCCCCTCATGTACTTAAAAAATGCACAAACTCAATATCAGTGGCACTAAGTATCATATTTAAAAAGTCACTGGAGTCAGGGGAGATTCCAAGATGCTGGAAACAAGCAAACGTGATACCTATCTTCTAAAAGGGAAGAAGGGATACGGCTCTAAACTATAGACCAATTTCCTTGACCAGCATAGTTTGCAATGTTATGGAGAAACTACTAAGGAAACATATCTCTCTTCACTGGGAATCTTTCAACTTTTTGTCAGTGAGACAACATGGCTTCAGAGAAGGTAGATCAACAGTAACAAACTAATTAGATATTTATGATGAGGTAAGCCGAATGTTACAGGAAAGAGAGAGCTGGGCAGATTGCAAATTCCTAGACTTCCAGAAAGCATTTAATACTGTTCCACACTGGAGACTTATTAAGAAGCTACAAGCAATGGCTAGAATAGTCGGAAATGTCTTGGAATGGATAAAAACTTACTTAGAAGGATGGGAACAGAGGGTTAGAGTAAGACACTCAGTGTCTGAATGGAGAAGAGTTAGTAGTGGAGTTCCACAGGGTTCAGTTTTAGGGCCACTTTTGTTCCTTGTATATGTAAATGACCTATCAGAATCTGTAGATTCATTCATGAATATGTTTGCAGATGATGCAAAGATTGTGAAGAAAGTAAGAAACGAGAACAATGGTAGAGAACTTTAGGAAGATCTGAATAGTCTGGATGAGTGGTCAGAAAAGTGGCTAATGAAATTCAATACTACAAAATGTAAGGTACTGAGAAAGGGTACAAGTGCAAGATGGCCCAAGCTTGACTACTAGGTGGCTGGAGTACAACTTCAAGTGACAGAAAATGAGAGAGATCTAGGATTAAACATACTTGGCAGATTTGTCTCCAGAAATACATATAAATGGCATAGTAAGGGCAGCATATGCATCTCTTATCAAATGTAAGGGTAGCCTTCATGCACATGGACAAGGAAATGTTCAAAAATATTTATGTAACCTATGTGAGGCCAAAACTCGAATATGCAGCCCCCCTTTGGAATCCGCACTTGAAAAAGCACATAGCTAATCTTGAAAAAGTTCAAAGACATGCCACGAAACTGGTGCCAGAAAAACACAATCTCAGTTATGATGAGAGGCTGAGGGAACTAGACTTACCATCACTCGAAGCTAGAAGATTGAGGGGGGTATGGTGACAGTCTTTAAATTCCTTCATGGTTAGGATTGAGTAGATAGGGATCGATATTTTGATATGGCTGGCTCTAGAACTAGAGGTCATAGTTTGAAGCTTCTTAAGAAAACTTCTTTGCAGGATGTAAGGAAATACTTTTTCAGTGTAAGGGTAGTAGATAATTGGAATTCGCTAATCGAGGAGGTAGTTAGATGCTATCTCTATCCATAGTTTTAAGGACAGGTATGATCAGTATCACTAAGAACAAAATGGAACCGATCAGGAGACGGGAAGATAGGAACTATGGTCTCTCTCCCGTAAGCACAATTAGGTAAAACAATTACGTAATCACACACAAAAGTCTGCGACTTTGAGGCGTAAAACCGAATCATATATATATATATATATATATATATATATATATATATATATATATATATATATATATATATATATATATATATATATAAATATATATATATATATATATATATATATATATATATATATATATATATATAAAATATATATATATATATATATATATATATATATATATATATATATATATATATATATATATATATATATATATATATATATATATATATATATATATATATATATATATATATATATATATATATATATATATATATATATATATATATATATATATATATATATATATATATATATATATATATATATATATATATATATATATATATATATATATATATATATATATATATATATATATATATATATATATATATATATATATATATATATATATATATATATATATATATATATATATATATATATATATATATATATATATATATATATATATATATATATATATATATATATATATATATATATATATATATATATATATATATATATATATATATATATATATATATATATATATATATATATATAGTCTCCGTGGCTCAGTTGGTAGCGTCTGTGTCTGTAAGGCGTCAGGTCGAGGGTTCACGCCCTGTCACGGTCTGAGGTTAACAAGGGCATGCACACAGGGTAACGATTACATCTGCCAAAACAAGTCCTTCGCAAAAAGGCAAACGTCCTAGCCCTTGGTAGAAAAGGGAGTCCGTGACGTAAAACAGAAATATATATATATATATATATATATATATATATATATATATATATATATATATATATATATATATACTATATATATATATATATATATATATATATATATATATATATATATATATATATATATATATATATATATATATATATATATATATATATATATATATATATATATATATATATATATATATATATATATATATATATATATATATATATATATATATATATATATATATATATATATATATATATATATATATATATATATATATATATATATATATATATATATATATATATATATATATATATATATATATATATATATATATATATATATATATATATATATATATATATACTGTATATATATATATATATATATATATATATATATATACATACAGCATATGTATGTATGTATGTATGCATGCATAATATCAGAGTTGGGAAGTCAAAAAACCTTCAATTATGGAAATGGAAAACCACAGTAAAGAAAATTTTTTTCTCATGAGTTTCTCCAATTTTGTTTTCAGACTCTTCTGGTCAAGAAAATAAGGCTTAAGGGGTGGTTTGCCCGGCCAAACGGTTCGTCGAACGCGGTTCGACAGCAAGTGTTTGAAGTGATGTTCGAACGTGTGAACGGGGTATTTATGAACTGCATTAGACGAAGCGTTTGACCGTGTAAACCCCCCTTTATTGTTCAGAGCTGTGTCTCTTCTACCCTGTTTGAGGATAGGTACCACGTGTTTCCACCATCTTGGAATTTCCCCAAATTCCAGCGACTTCTCAAATAATATGCATCGCACCACCGATAAAAATTTAGCACACTTCTTAAATCCAAAAGGCAATATGTCATCAGGCCACAAAATTTCATGAGTATCTAACTCCATCAACGCTTTGCATACCTCTGTAACTAAAAAGACGATATTATCTAAGACTAGCCCATGATATATAATCTCTTTCATGAGAGTATTTTCTACTGTAAATAGAAATTATATAAATTCTTTAGTAAAAAATAAATGGTTGGCAATTGTAAAAAAAAAAAAAAAAAAAAATGCTCCATAAGAAATCTTCGCAAACACTTACGACCAAGACAGCATGCTGTAGCCATATTCATGGTTTCTCTTTTCGTCACTTCTCAAAGCTATGACGGCGGAGCCAGCAAACATCCCAGCTACAAGGAGACTTCCCCAAACAAACAATGCAAACCTGAAACATATGTGAAAAGGAGTGTCATCAAGATTAACTATTACCCAAATTGGTAATAACATATCGTTAAGTATAATAAATAATAGAGCCAATTGATACGTAAGTGTTGGCATTCTCTCTCTCTCTCTCTCTCTCTCTCTCTCTCTCTCTCTCTCTCTCTCTCTCTCTCTCTCTCTCTCTCTCTCTCTCTCTCTCTCTCTCTCTCTCTCTCTCTCTCTCTTTCTTTATAAATACTACAGCTTACATGAACTTGATGCTCTCCAGCCAAAGACAGAATCGCCTCAGGTAAGTATTTTCACCCCCGTGGGGTCCTTCACGCGTCCCAAAATACATAGGATCAGTATCTGAATCGCATGAAGAACAAGAACAGTTTGAATCAGAGCTAGAACTTGCGGACGAGGTTCTCCTGCGACGTCTTCGTCGGTAGTGCTTGAGAGTCCGAAGGACATTCTGGAATTCGGGAGCAGAATCTGTAAGCATGTAACTTCCGTAACTGCTATCACTCGAATAAGACGAGGAAGAAGAAGAAGAAGAATCACTCTCACTGTCAGTTTGAGTGGAACTTTCGGAGTCCGTGGAACCCCCTGTTCCCGAATTTTCATTTTTCTCTTCCTTTTCACTTCTCTCCATTTGGATAATTCCACTGACTTCTGCAGTTGTGTTTTGAACAGAAGCTTCTTCGACTTTATCGCTGTCTATATTTGGGTCTTCTGGTCGCGTAGGGTTTGGGTTAGGGAGTTCAGTCATTTCAATACCTATCGAAACCTCGGGAGAATTTCCATAATTCATTTTCTCTTCATTATGAGCTTGTGTTTCATCAGAATGAACAATTGTTGAACTGGGATTGTTGGTTTCGTCATTGGTTTCGGATTCGTATTTCAGAGGACCAAAGGTTACTGAAGAAGTGTATGTTCTTGCTGGCTTTACCGGTGGGTTTGAATCGGCCATTTTAACCAAATTTAAAAATGTTAATCCACGAAATTTTCTCTACTTTGAAGTGATTTTTTTTTTAAATTCTAAAATGCACTTTTTTTTTAATTCCTATTTGTCAGAGGATCGATATGCTAGTGATTCAAAACAGCTAATTATCTTGAACATATGAGGATGCGACACTCTAAATGAAATATTTAGGTCCTCGTGTGAATAATGAATAACTTATCCTTTCATAATGATTTCTTGATCTGTTAAACATATCATATTTATTATTGAATTTATGAAATGACCAAATTGCAAATGAATTATTTAAATATCACGACTTGACAGTCATAAAAGCAAAATGTGCTAATAAAAAACTTTTTCTTCACAACACAAAACACATTTCATTTTGCATTATATGGGGGGGACACATGAACGGAACAGAAATTACAAATAATTTACTTATTAAGTCATGGCAATAACTCTCAAATTATGTATTTTATACAAATCCAACTTAATGAACGTGTTTATGAATATCGCAAAATGTGTTTTGCAATAACTCTCAAATTATGTATTTTATACAATTCCAACTTAGTCAAAGTGTTCATGAATATCGCATAATGTATTTTGCAGTAACTCTCAAATTATATATTTTATAAAATCCAAACTTAGTAGACGTGTTTATGAATATCACATAATGTATTTTGCAGTAACTCTCAAATTATATATTTTATGCAATTCCAACTTAGTTGACGTGTTTATGAATATCACACAATGTATTTTGCAGTAACTCTCAAATTATATATTTTATACAATTCCAACTTAGTTGACGTGTTTATGAATATCACATAATGTATTTTGCAGTAACTCTCAAAATATATATTTTATACAATTCCAACTTCGTCGACGTGTTTATGAATATCACATAATGTATTCTGAATATGTGATGACAACCACCTTGTCCTGTATGTGTGTGATATAAACTACAAATAAACACTAAGACATTAAACGCTGGTGAATGATAGCGTTGACATCCGGTGTAGTCACATCCTTTTTCGTCTAAAAAAATTCCCCGGGAATTTACACTCTCACTCTGTACTAATATATTCCTTTTTTTATTTGTTAACTAATAATGAACGCAAAACATAACAAATAATTTGGCCGACAGTAATTCGATTTTTAGGCCAAATTGAAAGAAAAAAATGAAGGTTTTTGGTATCAGTTACTTGGTACCAGTATGATTAGAAGGAATATTGGAGAGAGAGAGAGAGAGAGAGAGAGAGAGAGAGAGAGAGAGAGAGAGAGAGAGAGAGAGAGAGAGAGAGAGAGAGAGAGAGAGAGAGAGAGAGAGAGAGAGAGAGATGAACACTAGCTTAGCTATGTTGAAGGTAAGTATATTTTAATGTACTTATGTGAGATATCTAGAAGAAAAAAACAACAACTTATGCAGGTGAATATGGACACTGCGAGTATAACTGAAAAAAAAACATCAACATTTTGATTTAGGATTTTTTTTTTGGTATGAAAATCCTTACCCCTCCCTTCCCCCCCACAGTTTAAAAAAAAAGAAGAAGAGTGATGCCAAACTACTATTATAGGGTGTCCACAAAGTCTGGCTACATAGGAAATTTCACTGATTCGGTTTTACGTCACGAACTCTCTTTTCTACTAAGGGCTAGGACGGTTGCCTTCTTACGAAGGACTTGTTTTGGCAGATGTAATCGTTACCCTGAGTGTATGCCCTTACTAACCTCAGTCCGTGACGGGGCGCGAACCCCCGTCACGGACTGAGGTTAGTAAGGGCATACACTCAGGGTAACGATTACATCTGCCAAAACAAGTCCTTCGTAAGAAGGCAACCGTCCTAGCCCTTAGTAGAAAAGGGAGTTCGTGACGTAAAACCGAATCAGTGAAATTTCCTATGTAGCCAGACATTGTGGACACCCTATAATAGTAGTTTGGCATCACTCTTCTTCTTTTTTTTTAAACTGTGGGGGGAAGGGAGGGATAAGGATTTTCATACCAAAAAAAAAAAAAATTTACTATGCAGACCTATTCAATTGAGTTCACCTGAAATTTGTAAAGCGCATCAAATTATGCATTGAAAATGATGGAAATCATATTGAAAATATTATTGATTAACATTAGATTTAAATAAAATTGTTTTGTTTTAAAAGTATGTGTTAATCTCCTGTGTACCCAGACTTCATCTGGGTACACAGGAGATTAACACATACTTTTAAAACAAAACAATTTTATTTAAATCTAATGTTAATCAATAATATTTTCAATATGATGTCCATCATTTTCAATGCATAATTTGATGTGCTTTACAAAATTCAGGTGAACTCGATTGAATAGGTCTGCATAGTGAAATTTCCTATGTAGCCAGACTTTGTGGACACCCTATACTGCGCTTAATATTTTTCATTTGTTTGCTACTTGTCCAAACAGAATTATTGTTTATCTTTACTTATGGACTTTCTTGTGAAGAGTCATTTTCGCACAGATAAATTTCTGCTAAATCCGTTATTCAAACCATCGTTAATGTTCACTGAGCCTTCGGAGCCGGATGGTAGGGTGCACGACTTTGATTTGTCACGGCGTCGATTTGATACCCGCCACGGTTTGAGGTTAGGAAGGGTATTCACTCGGGGTGACGATCATGCTCTGTCAACACCAAAGCCCTACGTGTAGAGACAGCGTCTTAGCCCTTAATAGAAAAGGGAGTCAGTGAGGTAAAACCGGATCAGAAGAGTCGTGCTTCTGTGTCTGCATATTTACATCCTTGATACAAGTCAGATACGAATCACGGTGAAACCTTTAGAAGATAAAATTATATCTATTTGCGCTATGAAACGAAAAAACTGTAAGCATTTTGCAGCAAATAAATCAATGAAGTATTGATAAGAAAAGTTAAACAAAACGAAAAGAAAATATTTCGGGTGTTTTTCATTAAAAAAAAAAAAAAAAAAAAAAAAAAAAATATATATATATATATATATATATATATATATATATATATATATATATATATATATATATATATATATATATATATATATATATATATATATATATATATATATATATATATATATATATATATATATAATTGTTTTACATTTCTTTCAAAAAACACCCTCAAAGACATCATGCTTCATGAGGTATGAATGCTAAAGTACCTATAGCAATAAGCAATTATGAAGCCACTTTTAAATTACCCTCGTAAATATGGTAGATGCAGGAGTGTTCTAAGAGAGAAGGAGAAAAATACTCGAGTTATTCAACATGTACTTACAATGTAAGAGTGGCTGGCTCACTCCTCAAAACAAAAATGTCTGTCACGTTAAGAGGAAAAGAAAAGGAGTAATCATCATTATCATTATTATTGTTATCATTATTATTATTATTATTATTATATATTATTATTATTATTATTATTATTATTATTATTATTATTATAATAATAATAATAATAATAATAATAATAATAATAATAATAATAATAATAATAATAATAATAGTAATAATAATAATAATAATAATATTAGTAACAATAATAATAATAATAATAATAATAATAATAATAATAATAATAATAATAATAATAATTATTATTATTATTATTATTATTATTAATATCATCATCATCATCATCATCATCATTATTATTATTATTATTATTATTATTATCATTATTATTATTATTATTATTATTATTATTATTATTATTATTATTATTATTATTATTATTATTATTATTATTATTATTATTATTATTATTATTATTATTATTATTATTATTATTATTATTATTATTATTATTATTATTATTATTATTATTATTATTATTATTATTATTATTATTATTATTATTATTGCTAATACCATTAATACTAGTTATCAAACCTGACTATCCTCAATAGTTAATTAAGTCTATGAAATTAATAAAACGAGACAAGTTTAATTGATATTAATTTGTATATGCCTTTATGAATCCAGTTAATATTAATCATTAGCTGTCACTGATTTGCAAGTTTCTTTCCATACATTATGATTTCAGGACACGAGCATTCTTGAGATTTGGTGCGTTGGCAGTAAGACGTCTGAAGTCTTGGACAGTGCAGCAAAAAGTCTGACCACTGGTATTGTCATTGACCTCCCAGTCAACCCAAGATATTTGTGAACATATATCTTCGCATGGGGATGCATACAAGTTCATGTCTTCGGCAGTTCCTGAACCTCCAACGTCGTTAACTTGCATAATTGCAATGCCCTCTCGACTTTCAGGGTCATATATTACCTAAAAGTGAATTATGTATATTAGAAAAGGTCTTGAATACGCGAAAGAATGAGATACTTAATAGACTTTTACAAGGACTATCAATTCAACTTTTTAAGTTGCATTTGCCTCAAAAGGGTATGCATACATACAATACACATGCATACATATATACATACATGCATACATACATACATACATACATACATGCATACATACATACATACATACATACATACATACATACATACATACATACATACATACATACATACATACATACTTACATACATACATACATACACATAGGCACACACATACACACATACACAACTCTTCACTTGGAATCCTTCAACTTTTTGTCAGTGAGACAACATGACATCAGAGAAGGTAGATCAACAGTAACAAACTTATTAGAATTTTATGATGAGGTAAGCCGAATCTTAAAGAAAAGAGAGGGTTGGGCAGATTGCATATTCCTAGACTTCCAGAAAGCATTTGACACGGTTCCACATGGGAGACCTATTAAGAAGCTGCAAGCAATGGCAAGAATAGGTGGAAATATCTTGGAATGGATAAAAACATACTTGGATGGAAGGGAACAGAGGGTTAGAGTAAGACGTTCAGTGTCTGAATGGAGTAGAGTTAGTAGTAGAGTTCCACAGGGTTCAGTTTTAGGGCCACTTTTGTTCCTTGTATATGTAAATGACTTACCAGAGTCTGTAAGTTCATTCATGAATATGTTTGCAGATGATGCAAAGATTGTGAAGAAAGTAAGAAAAGAGAGCAATGATACAGAATTTCAGGAAAATCAAAATAATCCGCATGAGTGGTTAGAAAAGTGGCTAATGAAATTCTTATTTCAATATGGAAGGTAATGCGAATAGGTACAAGTGCAAGAAGGCCCAAAAGTTTGGATACTCGGTGGCAGGAGTAGAACTTCAAGAGACAGAGAATGAGAGAGAGAGATCTAGGAGTAAACATACTGTCTGTTTTGTCTCCAGATATGCATATGAATCGCATAGTAAGGGCAGCATATGTTTTCTTAGCAAATGTAAGAGTAGCCTCCAGGCACAGGGACAAGGCAATGATCAGAAAAATTTAAGTAACCTATGTAAGGCCAAAACTTGAATATGCAGCCCCCTTTTGAAATTCACACTCGAAAAACCACATATTTTAGCTGGAATAGTTCAAAGACATGCCACAAAACTGATACCAGAAATACGCAATCTCAGTTATGAGGAGAGACTGAGGGAATTAGAATTATCATCACTCATATCTAGAAGAATGTGTGGGGATATGGTGACGGTTTCTAAATTTCTTCATGTTTATGACAGAGTGGATAGGGATCGATATTTTGATATGGCTGGCACTAGAACTAGAGATCAAAGTTTGAAGCTTTGTAAGAAATCTTCTTTGCAGGATGTAAGGAAATTCTTTTTTTTTAGTGTAAGAGTAGTTGATGACTGGAATTCGCTAAGCGAGGAGGTAGTTAATGCTAACTCAATCTATAGTTTTAAGGACGAGTATGATAAGTATTACTTAGTACAAAAATAGAACAGACCAGGAGACGGTCAGTTACAAGCTTTTGGTTCTTTCCCGTGAGCGCAATTAGGTAATTACAAGTAGGTAATTACACACACACACACACACACACACACACACACACACACACACACACACACACACACACACACATAAATGCCTGGCAAACCTACAAAAGAGCAAGAAATGACTACCTAAGTAAAAGGAGAGAGGCAGAGAGAGACTATAAGAGGGACATCACCAGGAAGGCTAAAGAAAATCCCAAGCTTTTCCACAGCTTTATCAGAGGAAAACTGAAGGTAAAAGAACAGGTTTTAAGGCTAAAGAGAGCGGATGGAAGCATCACTGAGATGGATGAAGAGATCTGCAAAGAACTGAACAAGGAGTTTCAGTCAGTATTTACAGTAGAAAATACCCCACCCCCTCAGATTGCAGTGATAGAAGCTCAAGGGCCGGTATTAGAGAACATCAGTCTTAAAGCCACAGAGGTATGCAAAGCGCTGATGGATTTAGATGTTCATAAAGCTACAGGTCTTGATGACATATCCCCTCATGTGCTTAAAAAATGCGCAAACTCAATATCAGTGGCACTAAGTATCATATTTAAAAAGTCACTGGAGTCAGGGGAGATTCCAAGATGCTGGAAACAAGCAAATGTGATACCTATCTTCAAAAAGGGAAGGAGGGATACGGCTCTGAACTATAGACCAGTTTCCTTGACCAGCATAGTTTGCAAAGTTATGGAGAAACTACTAAGGAAACATATCTCTCTTCACTTGTAATCCTTCAACTTTTTGTCAGTGAGGCAACATGGCTTCAGAGAAGGTAGATCAACAGTAACAAACTTATTAGAATTTTATGATGAGGTAAGCCGAATCTTACAGGAAAGAGATGGCTGGGCAGATTGCATATTCCTAGACTTCCAGAAAGCGTTTGACACTGTTCCACATGGGAGACTTATTAGGAAGTTGCAATCAATGGCTAGAATAGGTGGAAATGTTTTAGAATGGATAAAACTTTCTTAGACGGAAGGGAACAGAGGGTTAGAGTAAGACACTCAGTGTCTGAATGGAGAAGAGTTAGTAGTGGAGTTCCACAGGGTTCAGTTTTAGGGCCACTTTTGTTCCTTGTATATGTAAATGACCCACCAGAGTCTGTAAATTCATTCATGAATATGTTTGCAGATGATGCAAAGATTGTGAAGAAAGTAAAAAACGAGAACAATGGTAGAGAACTTCAGGAGGATCTAAATAATCTGCATGAGTGGTCAGAAAAGTGGCTAATGAAATTCAATACTTCAAAATGTAAGGTAATGAGAATGGGTACAAGTGCAAGAAGGCCCAAGCTTGACTACTCGGTGGCTGGAGTACAACTTCAAGAGACAGAAAATGAGAGAGATCTAGGAGTAAACATACTGGCAGATTTGTCTCCAGAAATACATATAAATGGCATAGTAAGGGCAGCATATGCATTCTTATCAAATGTAAGGGTAGCCTTCAGGCACATGGACAAGGAAATGTTCAGAAATATTTATGTAACCTATGTGAGGCCCAAACTCGAATATGCAGCCCCCTTTTGGAATCCAAACTTGAAAAAGCACATAGCTAAGCTTGAAAAAGTTCAAAGACATGCCACGAAACTGGTGCCAGAAATACGCAATCTCAGTTATGATGAGAGGCTGAGGGAATTAGACTTACCATCAGTCGAAGCTAGAAGAGTGAGGGGGGATATGGTGACAGTCTTTAAATTCCTTCATGGTTATGATAGAGTGGATAGGGATCGATATTTTGATATGGCTGGCTCTAGAACTAGAGGTCATAGTTTGAAGCTTCGTAAGAAAACTTGTTTGCAGGATGTAAGGAAATACTTTTTCAGTGTAAGAGTAGTTGATAATTGGAATTGGCTAAGCGAGGAGGTAGTTAATGCTATCTTAATCCATAGTTTTAAGGACAGGTATGATAAGTATCACTAAGTATAAAATGGAAGCGATCAGGAGACGGGAAGATACGAGCTTTGGACTCTTTCCCGTAAACACAATTAGGTAATCACACACACACACACACACACACACACACACACACACACACACACACACACACACACACACATATATATATATATATATATATATATATATATATATATATATATATATATATATATATATATATATATATATATATATATATATATATACACACACACACACACACAAATTTCACTTACCTCCTAATCAAGGACCAGTTTTTATCATCAGATATAAAGAAACTGACAAGCATAGTATGATGATGGCAGGAATATTAAAAGTTACATTTGTGTCAATGAAAGCAGCCACAGCTTAGCCATTGAATTACCTTCCATATTAAGGCTGGCACAGGTATCAGTTTCTCATTTTCTGTAAACCCCAGGAAAAGATCTACTGGATTATCACGTATATCAGGTAACTGAAGAGTACTGAGTCCGCCAGTCCATATTTCCAGAGTCGTTCTGCGTTTCAAGGCCAAATCACGCACACTGTTTTCCAGACTCTGGAAGCGAAGGACAAGAAGAAAATCTTTAAGTAGCGATATCATCATTAACTTCCTTCGTCAAAACTATTGCATGTGTTGTATATTAATATGATTTATGTGTTGCAGTGCTATTTTATTGATTTTTTCCATTTATCGACTCATGTTGGCACATTAGTTCTAAGGTTCCAGTTGAAGAAAAATTCTTTGGAACTGCATATATCACTCATAAACTACTTAATATCAATTGCAGTTTGGAATGATATTGTGTTTAGAGACCGTATACATATAGGTCAACAAATGCAATCATTTGATTAGTTATCATGATAGATCAAACTGTCATATTATTTTCTCATTCTTTTTGTAGTTTTTGAGCCATTTTTTTTACTTACAAACACTCACCTTCCAGTTTCCATTATTAACAGCTTGCCACTGGGGAAGAACGTTGGCATAATAATAAGTAGCGTCTTGTTCTGGCTCCAAGATGAAGTCAGAATCTGGCGACAGATGACCTCGAGCTAGATAGTGTTCACCCTCTCCACTTATGTGCTCAGAATGGCCAAGAATACGTGTCAGGAGAGCTCTCTGATTCCTTTTAGAGTAAACAGCGTTAACTTTAATACTGCATAGTCCAGCTTTTTTGAAAGTCGGTCGACTTGACTCAATGATCTTGGCATCTATATTTCTGCGTAAGATAGGATTGATGTAAGAAGAATAGAATTTAAATCATCAAATTAAACTTACATGATGATGTTTAAAAGTAGCTATCAGATGATTTAGCAGTTAAAGGAACAGTAACAATTAAAGTAACTGAGTTTAAAAGGCTTGTTAGTTATCACCGTGGCTCAAGCGGTAGCGTCCGCGACTCTGAGGCGTCAGGTCGAGGGTTCGCGCCCCGTCACGGTCTGAGATTAGCAAGGGCATGCACTCAGGGTAACGATTACATCTGCCAAAACAAGTCCTTCGCAAGAAGGCAACCGTCCTACCCCTTGGTTGAAAAGGGAGTCCGTGACGTAAAACCGGAACAGTATAAAAGGCTTGTTAAAAGCACAGATAGTTCCCTGGGAGGAGCCTTATTTATTTTTGTTTTTTAAGCTTTTCTTATAAAGTTAAGAGCAGACAGAAATGACTAACCTGCCCTGAATTTCGTGGTGAGTGAATAATGGAGTTTCCATTTCTTCGTCAAAGCAAATGATAACTTGTGGAATAATTATATTTTTGCTGATTTGCCACACTATTGTATAGTCTCTTCCTCTTTTGGGAGAGCCACATGTAGTTATTCCCCGTTCAATATGGGGACGAGGCTTATTTCGACATCCAAGTAGAGACCATGTGATTGCCTACAAAATTTGATAAAATAAGAATGTTTTTCTAAAGGCGTTTTTGACATAACTGATCTTCTTCTTCTTCGTCTATATCTTTTCCTACTTTTATGTGGGGTCGATGTTTCTGGCCAGTGTTCTCCATATGTTCCTGTCCCATAGTTCATCACCCAACAAACCTTTAGAATTCTACTTGATTTAAAAGAAAGAAAAAAATAAAACAAAGCACGTACTTGCTACGTAAAGCCAATCATTCAGTTTGTGAGTATTAACATTAGATAATATTTCTGTGGCTAGTTATGCATGAACTAATCATTTCATAAGACGATGAGTGATTTCTTTTAATTAACCGTAGAAAATATTACATTTTTCCCATAATAAAGCTTCCCGGATCTGCACGTTATTTCAGCTGTGGCTTCAGCGTTAAGACTGTGTGCGTTGGAGTCGCCAGGACAGGATGAAATGACTGTTCCAGCTGGTATTTCCAGGATTCTATCTCCATTTTCCAGTACGGGATAAATGAAGCCCAAAGCATCAGGACTAACAATCATAGAGTGATGATGTCTTTCAGAAATTCCAGCATCGTAGGGGACACGGCAATATCCTTAAAAAAAAAAAAAAAAAAAAAAAAAAAAAAAATATATATATATATATATATATATATATATATATATATATATATATATATATATATATACACTAAACTATTATTATAAAGTCCAAAATGGCAGAAAATGCCCGTTAAAAAAAATCAACGACAATATATTTGAAGTACTTCTTAATTTCCTGACCTTATCTGGTCACCTTCTCAAAGTACAATGACAAGTTTGTCATTGTACTTTGAGAAGGTGGCCAGTTAGTTAGAAAATTAAGAAGTACTTCAAATACATTTTCGCTGTTTTCTTTAATGGGATTTTTCCTGCCATATATATATATATATATATATATATATATATATATATATATATATATATATATATATAAATTAATATATATATATATATATATATATATATATATATATATATAATATATATATATATATATATATATATATATATATATATATATATATATATATATATACACACACATATATATATATATATATATATATATATATATATATATATATATATATATATATATATATATATATATATATATATATATATATATATATATATATATATATATATATATATATATATATATATATATATATATATATATATATATATATATATATATATATATATATATATATATATATATATATATATATATATATATATATATATATATATATATATATATATATATATATATATATATATATATATATATATATATATATATTTATATATATATATATATATATATATATATATATATATATATATATATATATATATATATATATATATATATATATATATATATAATATATATATATATATATATATATATATATATATATATATATATATATATATATATATATATATATATATATATATATATATATATATATATATATATATATATATATATATATATATATATATATATATATATATATATATATATATATATATATATATATATATATATATATATATATATATATATATATATATATATATATATATATATATATATATATATATATATATATATATATATATATATATATATATATATATATATATATATATATATATATATATATATATATATATATATATATATATATATATATATATATATATATATATATATATATATATATATATATATATATATATATATATATATATATATATATATATATATATATATATATATATATATATATATATATATATATATATATATATATATATATATATATATATATATATATATATATATATATATATATATATATATATATATATATATATATATATATATATATATATATATATATATATATATATATATATATATATATATATATATATATATATATATATATATATATATATATATATATATATATATATATATATATATATATATATATATAGATATATATATATATATATATATATATATATATATATATATATATATATATATATATATATATATATATATATATATATATATATATATTTTTTTTTTTAAGAGTGTGACACCGGGACAGGCAGAAACTGCCCTCATCAACAAAGGCCCGGGCACGAGAAAATACCAAGACGAAGGAAAAGAAAAAGTTAAGGGCAAGGCAGAGATGAGGTAATGTCACACAAAGGAAAACGACAGACAGAAAAAACAGTCAAAGTAAAGAGGACCCAGAGATATGGAGGACTAGGCTCTGAGATGACGATAGATCTGCTTTTTGAAGGATGAAAGGTCATAAGAATTAGGAAAGACAGAAGGAGGAAGAGAGTTCCAGAGTCTGGAGGTAGATGGGAAGAAGCAGTCGCTGCACTGACCAATCCGCGAGCTACAAATCTCCACACAGTGCCTGTGAGATGAGGCCGCTTGGCGAGTGTTACACGGCCTCGGCAGCGGAGGAGGGATGCAACTCGCCAACTCATCAGAGCAGCGATGGAAGTAGTAGCGATAGAAAAGCGAAAGGGAAGATACCTTACGGCGAAGAGAGAGAGAATCCAAGTTAGAAGTAAGAGAAGGATCATTAATGAGTCTGACTGCCTTAGATTCAACCCTGTCAAGAAGATAAGTAAAGGAAGAAGCACCCCAGATGTGTGAGCAGTATTCTAAGCAGGGGCGGATA
>JAXCGZ010011453.1:122500-133990 GCA_037179515.1 Halocaridina rubra
CTAGAATTTCTAAACAAGAAGATAAAAACAAACAGCTGAATGACAACCTAAAGGAATTAGATGTTAGTTCACTGCTCTCTTCTGAGAGAGACGAGATTGCTGCTTGGAATGTCCAGATTAAGGAGAACATTGAACAGTTCAGAAAAGAGTTCCAGGAGCTGAATATGGAAAATGATGCCATGAAAACTTCCTTTGCTGATGCACTAAAGGGGAATGTGGCAGTAAAAGAGGCTGTAAAGGTGGTGGCACTGGAAAACATACAAACAGTTGACTATAAAGAGACAGTAATCGAAAAAATGAAAGACGTTGTGATGGAAAGGGCAAACCCACTCATCAGACAGGCACTTGATAAGGAGAAGACAGTGGTAATCCCAGGCATAAGCGAATCCCAGGAGCCAACATGGCAGGGGAGACTTGAAGAAAATAAAGCTAGGGTTGTAGACCTGATTAGAAAGCTTGGAGTAGTTTGTGGTCCTGAGGATATTGTAAACAATAACTGCGATAAGCTCATTCATTTTAAAGTGATCTCCATTCGAATAGTCCCTCCTCATATCCTCAGTGCCTCTATTTTCAAGCAGAACATCTTCAATGATATGCTCCATCAACAACACACAGTGGTCACTCTTTCCAATTGGTGGTTCATACTCAATTGTTTCAATATCCGACACGTTATCTGTGAATACTAGATCAAGTAGTGATGGCTCATCCCCACTCCTGGCCCTCGTTGGTTCTAGTGCATGTTGGTGTAGGAACTTCCCTTCTACGCAATCTAGGAATCTTGCCCCGAATGAGTCCTCACCACTGTGTGGGTCAAGAGTCATCCAATCTATCTCTTTAAGATTAAAATCTCCCATAATCAAAATCCTATATTTTCTCTCCCATGCAATATTAACAACTGAGTCTATGACTTCAATAGTACCTATATGACTCTCCTCATAAACTTCTAGCCTATGTTGATTCCTTGGTGGGTTATATACAACAGCAATTATAATGCTCTCTGACCCAGTATTTATGCAGGCGACACGAAATTCCTTACTCCATTTCTATATCAAAGTATATTTCTTCAATCTGAATCTTTTCACTTATAAGCAGTGCTATCCCTCCACCAGTCCTCTCAGATCTTTCAACTCTTAATATTCTGAAGCCCTTAAGAAAAACTGTGACACTGCTTATGTCTTCACTCACCTTAGTCTCTGTAACTGCTACTATATCTGCTTTACTGTTGTGAATCCTAGCTTTTAATTCTACTGGCTTACCAACTAATCCATCAGTATTTGTGTATAACAATCTTAATGAGGCCCCTGATCTTCTGTCTTTATATTTTTTATCTCCCCTTTGTCTGGAAGAACTCTGAAATGAAAATTTCTTTCCTCATTTAACCTTCTACCCTCTTGCAACAAGTTTTTAATCCTTTCCTGTATTCTGCATTGTCTAATGAACACTTCTTTGAATTCTTGAAGGTCTTTTAGACTTTTTTCCTCATCAATATTTCTCTACATGTTTCCCCTCTCTCAAAGGTTACTTTGTTGGTCATTGCTTTCCCTCCCTACAATATTTACCTAGTTGGTGAATGCTTACAATATCCTCAGGACCACAAACTACTCCAAGCTTTTTAATCATGTCTACAACCCTAGCTTTATTTTCTTCAAGTCTCCCCTGCCATGTTGGCTCTTGGGATTCGCTTATGCTGAGATAACCACTGTCTTCTCTTTATCAAGTGCCTGTTTAATCAGTGGATTTGGCCTTTCCATCACAATGTCTTTCATTTTTTCTATTACTGTTTCTTTATCGTCAACCGTTTTGTACGTTTTTCAGTGCCACCACCTTCACAGCAAAGAAAGTTTTCATGGCATCATGTTCCGTATTCAACTCCTGGAACTCTTTCCTAAATTGTTCGATGTTTTCTTTAATCTGGACATTTCAAGCTGCAATCTCGTCTCTCTCAGAATAGAGCAGTGAACTAACATTTAACTTATTCAGGTTGTCATTCAGATGTTTGTTGCTATCTTTTTGTTTAGAAAATCTGGTTTCTAGTTCACTCTTTTCCCATTCCAGCTTCTTTATTCGTCTTTCTAGTTCTTTTCTCTCTTGCCCCGTGTGCATTATTTGCTTCCTTCAAACATCTTATTTCCTGTCTGAGTGTTTCATGCTCTTTAATTTCTCTATCCATATTCCGAATTTTATCATGAAGGTTTATTACAAGGGTTGCAAGTCCTTGAGTTTTTGTTTCAGGCTTCTAAGAGCTACTCTCCCTCCTATAACCCCCAGAGATCCTTTACCATCCCTCCCCCAATCATTGGATGGGGGATTAGGGACAGAGATGGATTCAGTTTGATGTTTTGCCTTTCTCATGGTATAGAGAGAAAAAGAGAGAGAAAAAAGTTTCTATTTAACTGCACACAGAATTGAGTGGTGTGTTTTTGTGCATGTGTGTATGCTTTTTGTCCTGAGGATGTGGAAAATCATTGGCGATATCAGCAGTTCCCCCGTTTATTCCAACTCAGTAGGTATGATAAGTGTACCAATGGAGAGAGAGAATATAATAGACAGAAGAAAATGCAAAAGACGTCAGACACAAACACGTAATTTACACACACACACACACACACACACACACACACACACACCAGCACACCAACTAACAAACAAACAAACAAACAAACATTTATCTCCATTTTACAATGGCTATTCTTTTACAAAACTAAGAGTACACTTATAAGTAGCCATGTAATTGAACTAATAAGTAAGAAGAACAATTAGGTAATTACACACATACACAAATTCATACCAAACTTTTCTCCTTTTGATAATATATGTGCATACATATATACATACATATATGTGATTACCTAATTGTGTTTACGGGAAAGAGCCCAAAGCTCGTATCTTCCCGTCTCCTCATCGGTTCCATTTTAGACTTAGTCATACTTATCATACCTGTCCTAAAAACTATGGATTGAGATAGCATTAACTACCTCCTCGCTTAGCCAATTCCAATTATCAACTACTCTTACACTGAAAAAGTATTTCCTTACATCCTGCGAAGAAGTTTTCTTACGAAGCTTCAAACTATGACCTCTAGTTCTAGAGCCAGCCATATCAAAATATCGATCCCTATCCACTCTATCATAACCATGAAGGAATTTAAAGACTGTCACCATATCCCCCCTCACTCTTCTAGCTTCCAGTGATGGTAAGTCTAATTCCCTCAGCCTCTCATCATAACTGAGATTGCATATTTCTGGCACCAGTTTCGTGGCATGTCTTTGAACTTTTTCAAGCTTAGCTATGTGCTTTTTCAAGTGCGGATTCCAAAAGGGGGCTGCATATTCGAGTTTTGGCCTCACATAGGTTACATAAATATTTCTGAACATTTCCTTGTCCATGTGCCTGAAGGCTACCCTTACATTTGATAAGAATGCATATGCTGCCCTTACTATGCCATTTATATGTATTTCTGGAGACAAATCTGCCAGTATGTTTACTCCTAGATCTCTCTCATTTTCTGTCTCTTGAAATTGTACTCCAGCCACCGAGTAGTCAAGCTTGGGCCTTCTTGCACTTGTACCCATTCTCATTACCTTACATTTTGAAGTATTGAATTTCATTAGCCACTTTTCTGACCACTCATGCAGATTATTTAGATCCTCCTGAAGTTCTCTACCATTGTTCTCGTTTTTTACTTTCTTCACAATCTTTGCATCATCTGCAAACATTTTCATGAATGAATTTACAGACTCTGGTAGGCCATTTACATATACAAGGAACAAAAGTGGCCCTAAAACTGAACCCTGTGGAACTCCACTACTAACTCTTCTCTGTTCAGACACTGAGTGTCTTACTCTAATCCTCTGTTCCCTTCCTTCTAAGTAAGTTTTTATCCATTCCAAAACATTTCCACCTATTGTAGCCATTAATTGCAGCTTCCTAATAAGTCTCCCATGTGGAACAGTGTCAAACGCTTTCTGGAAGTCTAGGAATATGCAATCTGCCCAGCCCTCTCTTTCCTGTAAGATTTGGCCTACCTCATCATAAAATTCTAATAAGTTTGTTACTGTTGATCTACCTTCTCTGAAGCCATGTTGCCTCACTGACAAATAGTTGAAGGATTCCAAGTGAAGAGAGATATGTTTCCTTAGTAGTTTCTCCATAACTTTCCAAACTATGCTGGTCAAGGAAACTGGTCTATAGTTCAGAGCCGTATCCCTCCTTCCCTTTTTGAAGATAGGTATCACATTTGCTTGTTTCCAGCATCTTGGAATCTCCCCCGACTCCAGTGACTCCTTAAATATGATACTTAGTGCCACTGATATTGTGTTTGCGCATTTTTTAAGCACATGAGGGGATATGTCATTGGGACCTGTAGCTTTATGAACATCTAAATCCATCAGCGCTTTGCATACCTCTGTGGCTGTAAGGTTGATTTTCTCTAATACCGGCCCTTGAGCTTCTATCACTGCAATCTGAGAGGGTGGGGTATTTTCTACTGTAAATACTGACTGAAACTCCTTGTTCAATGCTTTGCAGATCTCTTCATCCGTCTCAGTGATGCTTCCATCCGCTCTCTTTAGCCTTAAAGCCTGTTCTTTTACCTTCAGTTTTCCTCTGATAAAGCTGTGGAAAAGCTTGTGATTTTCTTTAGCCTTCCTGGTGATGTCCCTCTCATAGTCTCTCTCTGCCTCTCTCCTTTTACTTAGGTAATTATTTCTTGCTCTTTTGTAGGTTTGCCAGGCATTTATGTTTTTTCTCCTCCTATACCTTTTCCAGCATTTGTCTCTCCACTCCTTAGCTCTTTTACACCCATTATCGAACCATTTCTCTCTGGCATGAATTACACCTACTTTGGTGACAGGTATGCAGCAATCTACTATCTTCCCATATTTCTCACAAAAGATGTCATACATTTCTTGTACAGATTATTTGAAAAATAAGGTTCTCCAGTCAATAACTGCAAAAAGCTCATTCATTTTGATGTAATCTCCTTTCGGATAGTTCCTCCTCATATCCTCAGTGCCTCTACTCTCAGGAAGAATATCTTCAATGATATACTCCATCAACAGCACACAGTGGTCACTCTTTCAAATTGGTGGTTCATACTCAATTTTTTCAATATCCAACACATTATCTGTGAACACTAGATCAAGTAGTGATGGCTCATCCCCACCCCTGGCTCTTGTTGGTTCCATTACATGTTGGTGTAGGAAATTCCCTTGTACGCAATCAAGGAATCTTGCCCCGAATGAGTCCTCACCACTGTGTGGGTCAAGATTTATCCAATCTATCTCTTTATGATTAAAGTCTCCCATAATCAAAATCCTACATTTTTTTCCCGTGCCATGTTAACAACTGAGTTTATGACTTCAATAGTACCTATATGACTTTCCTCATAAACTTCTAGCCTATTTTGGTTCCTTGGTGGGTTGTATACAACAGTTATTATAATGCTCTCTGACCCAGTATTTATGCGAGCAACAAGAAATTCCTTGAACTCCTTTCTATAGCCAAGTTTATTTCTTCGACTTGAATCCTTTCACTTATGAGCAGTGCTATCCCTCCACCAGTCCTCTCAGATCTTTCAACCCTTAGTATTCTGAAACCCTTAGGAAAAACTGTGACACTGTTTATGTCCTCACTCAACTTAGTCTCTGTAATTGCTACTATATCTGCCTTACTGTTGTGAATCCTATCTTTTAATTCTACTGCCTTACCAGCTAATCCATCAGCATTTGTGTATAACAATCTTAATGAGGCCCCATCCCCTTATCTTCTGTCATTATCTTCTTTATCTCCCCTTTGTCTGGAAGAACTCTGAAATGAAAATTTTTCTTCTCTTCTTCATTTCTTTCATCATTTAACCTTCTTGCCTTTTGCAACAAGTTTTTGATCTTTCCCATCTCTTCCTGTGTTCTGTATTGTCTAATGAACACTTCTTTGAATTCTTGAAGGTCTTTTAGACTTTTTTTTCTCAACAATATTTCCCTACATGTTTCCCCTCTCTCAAAGGTTACTTTTGTTGGTCTCGGCTTTCCTTCCCTCGAATATTTACCTAGTTGGTGTATGTTTACAATATCCTCAGGACCACATACTACTCCAAGCTTTCTTATCAGGTCTACAACCCTAGCTTTATTTTCTTCAAGTCTCCCCTGCCATGTTGGCTCCTGGGACTCGCTTATGCCTGAGATTACCAATGTCTTCTCCTTATCAAGTGCCTGTCTGATGAGTGGGTTTGCCCTTTCTATCACAACGTCTTTCATTTTTTCGATGACTGTCTCTTTATAGTCAACTGTTTGTATGTTTTCCAGTGCCACCACCTTTACAGCCTCTTTTACTGCCACATTCCCCTTTAGTTCATCAGCAAAGGAAGTTTTCATGGCATCATTTTCCATATTCAGCTCCTGGAACTCTTTTCTGAACTGTTCAATGTTTTCCTTAATCTGGACATTCCAAGCAGCAATCTCGTCTCTCTCAGAAGAGAGCAGTGAACTAACATCTAATTCCTTTAGGTTGTCATTCAGCTGTTTGTTTTTATCTTCTTGTTTAGAAAGTCTAGATTCTAGTTGACTCTTTTCCCCTTCCAGCTTTTTTATTCTTTTTTCTAGTTCCTTTCTCTCCTGCCCTTGTGCTTTATTTGCTTCCTCCAAAGATCTTATTTGCTCTCTGAGTGTTTCATTCTCTTTCATTTCTCCATCCATATTCTGAAATTTATCATCAAGGCTTATAACCATTTCGTCTATATTCTTGATTTTCTGTTTGAGTCTCCTGATGGCTACCCCTTCTCCCGACCCATGGATGGGAGAGGTTTGGGACAGAGATGGCGTCATTTTTATGTTCTCCCTCTCACAGAATATAGAAAGAAGACGAGAAAGAGGAAAAAAAAAAGAGAAAAACTTTTAATTAAGCTTCACACCGAATTTTTATATCTCCATATAAGTGCTATTTAGTGACTCAGTTTATCTCTTTTCTGGTAACACTCATCTTAACTTAAAAACTTGACCATGGTAATTTAAGGAAAAAGAAAAAAAAATGCAACAAAACAAAAGTCAAACCTGAAGGAAAAATTCGAACCTGTGTCTGAGGTGGCACCCACCTGTTTCTGCTTTATATTCTTCCTAACTGATAAACTCACTTGCTAACCAAGGTATGTTATCACAAGATTAGACTTTACATTTAACTCAATATATATACAAAATAAAAACAAAATAGTAAAAGAAAAAGCTAAAAGAAAAGCAAAAAAAAAAATGAAGAAAATAAGACAGCTGTACTACTTGGCAACTTAACTCAGTACTGTTGACAGGTGGATATTTTTTTTTTTTTTTTACTTATTCAATTATTTCGTGTATCAAACTAACTAACAAGTTAATATAAATGGGAAGGATACTGATTTTAACAATATATGGAACCACAGGATCAGGTAAACGGCTTAAGAGCTTTCCCCAGTTTACACAAAAAATTAGGTAATGTGATGTGATGGCTTCACCTCTGGCAACTCTTCTAAATTTCCTTCAAGGCAGAACTGGACGGCAGCTTCTCTCTCCCCTCACGAAAAATTTTCTCAATTTTTTTTCCTTTAATATTTTGGACAGTCTCGTCATACAACAAATATAAGTTTTGTACTCACAATACTCTGCAGGATTTCAGATTTAGGGAAATTATGGTAAAGTTTTCCACTAAGCACTTAGTCACTCGAAACAATTAAAAATTTAAGAGGAGCAGTTCCGTGTGTCACTGAACGCGCGAGTGTGTGTGATTACCTAATTGTGATTACCTAATTGTGTTTACTGGAAAGAGCCCAAAGCTCGTATCTTCCCGTCTCCTCATCTGTTCCATTTTATACTTAGTCATACTTATCATACCTGTCCTTAAAACTATGGATTGAGATAGCATTAACTACCTCCTCGCTTAGCGAATTCCAATTATCAACTACTCTTACACTGAAAAAGTATTTCCTTACATCCTGCGAAGAAGTTTTCTTACGAAGCTTCAAACTTTGGTCTCTAGTTCTAGAGCCAGCCATATCAAAATATCGATCCCTATCCACTCTATCATAACCATGAAGGAATTTAAAGACTGGCACCATATCCCCCCCTCACTCTTCTAGCTTCGAGTGATGGTAAGTCTAATTCCCTCAGCCACTCATCATAACTGAGATTGCGTATTTCTGGCACAAGTTTCGTGGCATGTCTTTGAACTTTTTCAAGCTTAGCTATGTGCTTTTTCAAGTGCGGATTCCAAAAGGGGGTTGCATATTCGAGTTTTGGCCTCACATAGGTTACATAAATATTTCTGAACATCTCCTTGTCTATGAGCCTGAAGGCTACCCTTACATTTGATAAGAATGCATATGCTGCCCTTACTATGCCATTTATATGTATTTCTGGAGACAAATCTGCCAGTATGTTTACTCCTAGATCTCTCTCATTTTGTGTCTCTTGAAGTTGTACTCCAGCCACCGAGTAGTCAAGTTTGGCCTTCTTGCATTTGTACCCATTCTCATTACCTTACATTTTGAAGTATTGAATTTCATTAGCCACTTTTCTGACCACTCATGCAGATTATTTAGATCCTCCTGAAGTTCTCTACCATTGTTCTCGTTTTTTACTTTCTTCACAATCTTTGCATCATCTGCAAACATATTCATGAATGAATTTACAGACTCTGGTAGGCCATTTACATATACAAGGAACAAAAGTGGCCCTAAAACTGAACCCTGTGGAACTCCACTACTAACTCTTCTCCATTCAGACACTGAGTGTCTTACTCTAACCCTCTGTTCCCTTCCTTCTAAGTAAGTTTTTATCCATTCCAAAACATTTCCACCTATTGTAGCCATTGATTGCAGCTTCCTAATAAGTCTCCCATGTGGAACAGTGTCAAACGCTTTCTGGAAGTCTAGGAATATGCAATCTGCCCAGCCCTCTCTTTCCTGTATATTTGGCTTACCTCATCATAAAATTCTAATAAGTTTGTTACTGTGTGTGATTATCTAATTGTGATTACCTAATTGTGTTTACGGGAAAGAGCCCAAAGCTCGTATCTTCCCGTCTCCTCATCGGTTCCATTTTAGACTTAGTGATACTTATCATACCTGTCCTTAAAACTATGGATTGAGATAGCATTAACTACCTCCTCGCTTAGCCAATTCCAATTATCACCTACTCTTACACTGAAAAAGTATTGCCTTACATCCTGCAAAGAAGTTTTCTTACCAAGCTTCAAACTATGACCTCTAGTTCTAGAGCCAGCCATATCAAAATATCGATCCCTATCCACTCTATCATAACCATGAAGGAATTTAAAGACTGTCACCATATCCCCCCTCACTCTTCTAGCTTCCAGTGATGGTAAGTCTAATTCCCTCAGCCTCTCATCATAACTGAGATTGCGTATTTCTGGCACCAGTTTCGTGGCATGTCTTTGAACTTTTTCAAGCTTAGCTATGTGCTTTTTCAAGTGCGGATTCCAAAAGGGGGCTGCATATTCGAGTTTTGGCCTCACATAGGTTACATAAATATTTCTGAACATTTCCTTGTCCATGTGCCTGAAGGCTACCCTTACATTTGATAAGAATGCGTATGCTGCCCTTACTATGCCATTTATATGTATTTCTGGAGACAAATCTGCCAGTATGTTTACTCCTAGATCTCTCTCATTTTCTGTCTCTTGAAGTTGTACTCCAGCCACCGAGTAGTCAAGCTTGGGCCTTCTTGCACTTGTACCCATTCTCATTACCTTACATTTTGAAGTATTGAATTTCATTAGCCACTTTTCTGACCACTCATGCAGATTATTTAGATCCTCCTGAAGTTCTCTACCATTGTTCTCGTTTTTTACTTTCTTCACAATCTTTGCATCATCTGCAAACATATTCATGAATGAATTTACAGACTCTGGTAGGTCATTTACATATACAAGGAACAAAAGTGGCCCTAAAACTGAACCCTGTGGAACTCCACTACTAACTCTTCTCCATTCAGACACTGAGTGTCTTACTCTAACCCTCTGTTCCCTTCCTTCTAAGTAAGTTTTTATCCATTCCAAAACATTTCCACCTATTCTAGCCATTGATTGCAGCTTCCTAATAAGTCTCCCATGTGGAACAGTGTCAAACGTGTGTGTGTGTGTGTGTGTGTCATTACCTAATTGTGCTTACAGGAAAGAACCCAAAGCTCGTATCTTCCCGTCTCCTGATAGGTCCCATTTTCTACTTAGTGATATTTATCATACCTGTCCTTAAAACTATTGATTGAGATAGCATTAACTACCTCCTCGCTTAGCGAATTCCAATTATCAACTACTCTTACAATAAAAAAGTATTTCCTTACATCCTGCAAAGAAGTTTTTTTACGAAGGTTCAAACTATGACCTCTAGTTCTAGAGCCTGCCATATTTGTGTGTGTGAGAGATTACCTAATTGTGATTACCTAATTGTGTTTACGGGAAAGAGCCCAAAGCTCGTATCTTCCCGTCTCCTCATCGGTTCCATTTTATACTTAGTGATACTTATCATACCTGTCCTTAGAACTATGGATTGAGATAGCATTAACTACCTCCTCGCTTAGTGAATTCCAATTATTAACTACTCTTACACTGAAAAAGTATTTCCTTACATCCTGCGAAGAAGTTTTCTTACGAAGCTTCAAACTATGACCTCTAGTTCTAGAACCAGCCATATCAAAATATCGATCCCTATCCACTCTATCATAACCATGAAGGAATTTAAAGACTGTCACCATATCCCCCCTCACTCTTCTAGCTTCCAGTGATGGTAAGTCTAATTCCCTCAGCCTCTCATCATAACTGAGATTGCGTATTTCTGGCACCAGTTTCGTGGCATGTCTTTGAACTTTTTCAAGCTTAGCTATGTGCTTTTTCAAGTGCGGATTCCAAAAGGGGGCTGCATATTCGAGTTTTGGCCTCGCATAGGTTACATAAATATTTCTGAACATTTCCTTGTCCATGTGCCTGAAGGCTACCCTTACATTTGATAAGAATGCATATGCTGCCCTTACTATGCCATTTATATGTATTTCTGGAGACAAATCTGCCAGTATGTTTACTCCTAGATCTCTCTCATTTTCTGTCTCTTGAAGTTGTACTCCAGCCACCGAGTAGTCAAGCTTGGGCCTTCTTGCACTTGTACCCATTCTCATTACCTTACATTTTGAAGTATTGAATTTCATTAGCCACTTTTCTGACCACTCATGCAGATTATTTAGATCCTCCTGAAGTTCTCTACCATTGTTCTCGTTTTTTACTTTCTTCACAATCTTTGCATCATCTGCAAACATATTCATGAATGAATTTACAGACTCTGGTAGGTCATTTACATATACAAGGAACAAAAGTGGCCCTAAAACTGAACCCTGTGGAACTCCACTACTAACTCTTCTCCATTCAGACACTGAGTGTCTTACTCTGACCCTCTGTTCCCTTCCTTCTAAGTAAGTTTTTATCCATTCCAAAACATTTCCACCTATTCTAGCCATTGAT
>JAXCGZ010011454.1:12500-15000 GCA_037179515.1 Halocaridina rubra
CAGATTGCATATTCCTAGACTTCCAGAAAGCGTTTGACACTGTTCCACATGGGAGACTTATTAGGAAGCTGCAATCAATGGCTAGAATAGGTGGAAATGTTTTGGAATGGATAAAAACTTACTTAGAAGGAAGGGAACACAGGGTTAGAGTAAGACACTCAGTGTCTGAATGGAGAAGAGTTAGTAGTGGAGTTCCACAGGGTTCAGTTTTAGGGCCACTTTTGTTCCTTGTATATGTAAATGACCTACCAGAGTCTGTAAATTCATTCATGAATATGTTTGCAGATGATGCAAAGATTGTGAAGAAAGTAAAAAACGAGAACAATGGTAGAGAACTTCAGGAGGATCTAAATAATCTGCATGAGTGGTCAGAAAAGTGGCTAATGAAATTCAATACTTCAAAATGTAAGGTAATGAGAATGGGTACAAGTGCAAGAAGGCCCAAGCTTGACTACTCGGTGGCTGGAGTACAACTTCAGGAGACAGAAAATGAGAGAGATCTAGGAGTAAACATACTGGCAGATTTGTCTCCAGAAATACATATAAATGGCATAGTAAGGGCAGCATATGCATTCTTATCAAATGTAAGGGTAGCCTTCAGGCACATGGACAAGGAAATGTTCAGAAATATTTATGTAACCTATGTGAGGCCAAAACTCGAATATGCAGCCCCCTTTTGGAATCCGCACTTGAAAAAGCACATAGCTAAGCTTGAAAAAGTTCAAAGACATGCCACGAAACTGGTGCCAGAAATACGCAATCTCAGTTATGATGAGAGGCTGAGGGAATTAGACTTACCATCACTCGAAGCTAGAAGAGTGAGGGGGGGATATGGTGACAGTCTTTAAATTCCTTCATGGTTATGATAGAGTGGATAGGGATCGATATTTTGATATGGCTGGCTCTAGAACTAGAGGTCATAGTTTGAAGCTTCGTAAGAAAAGTTCTTTGCAGGATGTAAGGAAATACTTTTTCAGTGTAAGAGTAGTTGATAATTGGAATTGGCTAAGCGAGGAGGTAGTTAATGCTATCTCAATCCCTAGTTTTAAGGACAGGTATGATAAGTATCACTAAGTATAAAATGGAAGCGATGAGGAGACGGGAAGATACGAGCTTTGGGCTCTTTCCCGTAAACACAATTAGGAAATCACACACACACACATGCACAGATTGTACCCAGTTCCATATCAATTATCAAATATAATGTTTTTTTTAGGTATCAGGGGCTTTATTGATGACTATAAGACGAAGGTATGATTCTTGGAATAAGCATAAAAATTCTGATCTTTTTTAAAACTAATATATTTTTATTGCTAGAAGCCCTTTTGTCCCACATTTCTCAAGAATGAATTTGTCCTTGAAATCCGTGTCTGATAAGACAACCTTCATTAGTATTTGCTGAGATATAATAAGAGCAAATAATCGACATTTGAGAGTGACTTATGCTATGACAGGATCTTTATGAAGGTTATATTGCAAAGGCGATGAAAATGTCCAAGCAGCTGTTGTTAAGAGTTTCAAGTTCATATTTTTTTCATGAATGATATATATGTGCATGTACGTGATATATATATATATATATATATATATATATATATATATATATATATATATATATATATATATATATATATATATATATATATATATATGCATGTATGTATGTATGTGCTTATTTACTTAACAAATCCCTTACAAACATGAAATATCCTATAGGCTATTTTTCTCTTGAAGGCGCCCGAATTTGGAAACAGGTAAAAGGGCTTCAAAATTACAGTATAGCTATTATATATTCCTGTACTCACAAACTGTACAGTATGATCCCACTTGTGGAAAGACTTGTTTCCTGTATCCGTCTTTGCATACACAGGTATTCTCATCGCCGCAGCGACTGTATTCATCTTTCAATTCACAGTTTCTGTCCATGGAGCAGGCCTCGTCTAAGCTCGCACCTGTAAAATAATAATAATAATAATAATAATAATAATAATAATAATAATAATAATAATAATAATAATAATAATAATAATAATAATAATAATAATAATAATAATAATAATAATAATAATAATAATAATAATAATAATAATAATAATAATAATAATAATAATAATAACAACAACAACAACAATAATAATAATATAATAATAATAATAAAAATAATAATAATAATAATAATAATAATAATAATAATAATAATAATAATAATAATAAAAATAATAATAATAATAATAATAGCAATAATAATAGCAATAATAATAATAATAATAATAATAATAATAATAATAATAATAATAATAATAATAATAATAATAATAATAATAATAATAATAATAATAATAATAATAATTATAATAATCATTCTTATTAACAAGGCATTTATGGTTATTCTTAGAAAGAAATTGTGCATCACTTGACAAATTATTGTCGAGAATTAAGGTTGGTTTATCGCTTCCCTCAGGTATGACCTCTTTTGCCTCCATCCTAATCTTCTGTGAAC
>JAXCGZ010011454.1:17500-32500 GCA_037179515.1 Halocaridina rubra
ACAAACAAGTCATGTCATATATTTAATTGAAATAGTTTCAGATTAAGAGAATAATGTTTTATTAGCTCTCGACAAGTTAACGTTATCAATTTTAATTTATCTTTAGCCTCGAGTTCTCTCATGTACACACGTATGACCTTTGCTCATTTTTTGTTTTGGTTGTTTATCTATCATTATATCTGTGATAAGTAAGAAGGACGTTTTGTATATATTTGGCTATAAACGGTTTTGTTATATACTTTAAAAATGATAAAAACATATTTCTCTCTGAACACACACACACACACACACACACACACACACACCACACACACACACACACACACACACACACACACACACACACACACACACACACACACATACACACACTCTCTCTTCACTTGGAATCCTTCAACTTTTTATCAGTGAGGCAACATGGCTTCAGAGAAGGTAGATCAACAGTAACAAACTTATTAGAATTTTATGATGAGGTAAGCCAAATCTTACAGGAAAGAGAGGGCTGGGCAGATTGCATATTCCTAGACTTCCAGAAAGCGTTTGACACTGTTCCACATGGGAGACTTATTAGGAAGCTGCAATCAATGGCTAGAATAGGTGGAAATGTTTTGGAATGGATAAAAACTTACTTAGAAGGAAGGGAACACAGGGTTAGAGTAAGACACTCAGTGTCTGAATGGAGAAGAGTTAGTAGTGGAGTTCCACAGGGTTCAGTTTTAGGGCCACTTTTGTTCCTTGTATATGTAAATGACCTACCAGAGTCTGTAAATTCATTCATGAATATGTTTGCAGATGATGCAAAGATTGTGAAGAAAGTAAAAAAACGAGAACAATGGTAGAGAACTTCAGGAGGATCTAAATAATCTGCATGAGTGGTCAGAAAAGTGGCTAATGAAATTCAATACTTCAAAATGTAAGGTAATGAGAATGGGTACAAGTGCAAGAAGGCCCAAGCTTGACTACTCGGTGGCTGGAGTACAACTTCAAGAGACAGAAAATGAGAGAGATCTAGGAGTAAACATACTGGCAGATTTGTCTCCAGAAATACATATAAATGGCATAGTAAGGGCAGCATATGCATTCTTATCAAATGTAAGGGTAGCCTTCAGGCACATGGACAAGGAAATGTTCAGAAATATTTATGTAACCAATGTGAGGCCAAAACTGGAATATGCAGCCCCCTTTTGGAATCCGCACTTGAAAAAGCACATAGCTAAGCTTGGAAAAGTTCAAAGACATGCCACGAAACTGGTGCCAGAAATATGCAATCTCAGTTATGATGAGAGGCTGAGGGAATTAGACTTCCCATCACTCGAAGCTAGAAGAGTGAGGGGGGATATGGTGACAGTCTTTAAATTCCTTCATGGTTATGATAGAGTGGATAGGGATGGATATTTTGATATGGCTGGCTCTAGAACTAGAGGTCATAGTTTGAAGCTTGGTAAGAAAACTTGTTTGCAGGATGTAAGGAAATACTTTTTCAGTGTAAGAGTAGTTGATAATTGGAATTGGCTAAGCGAGGAGGTAGTTAATGCTATCTCGATCCATAGTTTTAAGGACAGGTATGATAAGTATCACTAAGTCTAAAATGGAAGCGATCAGGAGACGGGAAGATACGAGCTTTGGGCTCTTTCCCGTAAACACAATTAGGTAATCACAATTAGGTAATCACACAGAAATACCCAATCTCAGTTATGATGAGAGGCTGAGGGAATTAGACTTACCATCATTCGGAGCTAGAAGAGTGAGGGGGGATATGGTGACAGTCTTTAAATTCCTTCATGGTTATGGTAGAGTGGATAGGGATGGATATTTTGATATGGCTGGCTCTAGAACTAGAGGTCATAGTTTGAAACTTGGTAAGAAAACTTGTTTGCAGGATGTAAGGAAATACTTTTTCAGTGTAAGAGTAGTTGATAATTGGAATTGGCTAAGCGAGGAGGTAGTTAATGGTATCTCAATCCATAGTTTTAAGGACAGGTATGATAAGTATCACGAAGTCTAAAATGGAAGCGATGAGGAGACGGGAAGATACGAGCTTTGGGCTCTTTCCCGTAAACACAATTAGGTAATCACAATTAGGTAATCACACACACACACACACACACACACACACACACACACACACACATATATATATATATATATATATATATATATATATATATAAATATATATATATATATATATTTATATATATTTATATATATATATATATATATATATATATATATATATATATATATATATATATATATATATATATATATATATATATATATATAATATATATATATATATATATATATATATATATATATATATATATATATATATATATATATATATATATATATATATATATATAAATATATATATATATATATATATAAATATATATATATATATATATATATATATATATATATATATATATATATATATATATATATATATATATATATATATATATATATATATATATATATATATATATATATATGTGTGTGTGTGTGTGTGTGTGTGTGTGTGTGTGTGTGTGTGTGTGTGTGTGTGTGTGTGTGTGTGTGTGTGTGTGTGTGTGTGTGTGTGTGTGTGTGTGTGTGTGTTCTTATGAGAGAACACGCATACTACAGCTATTATTTTGCATCTACTTCATCCTTGGAAATCGTAGCAGACTCTCTGCAGTTGTGGAATCAGCAGATTTACCTTATTACAGGAAACATCATTATTTTAAGGCAAGAAAAGTACGCAATGCTTCTCTTTAAATTTCTATAACTTTTTTTTTAATTCAAATTTGTGTTTGTCAGTTATAATCATCTTCGTTCTTAATAATTTTGACCGTTTATGCTTTTTTTTTTATTATTCAAAGACGCTTTTTTTTTTAGTTCGTTAGCTATTGGTTTTGATTTAATTTCATTCTGAAAAGCGGATTAATTAAAATTTAGCTAATTGTTATAGTCGTTATAGCTGTTTTTTTATTTATTTTTTTATAGTATTTCTTTATAGTGCTGTTTATGAGTTGTAGCATGAATTTTAAAACTTCGTCCATAGGAAATGTTTCTTTTCAAGACAGGTGATTAAGCCTAGCCCGGAAACCATTCAGTTACTGCTATGTATGGTTTCAATTATCACGTTTTTCTGATACAGCTTTCCTCTCACTGTCCCATATTTCAAAATAATTAACTTACGATATCCTGTATCATGTAATGAAAATATAATTTCTTATCTGTGATTGAGATACTAGTAACATGTTGAGGCTGCAAGGATAGATTTATTTTATTTTATTTTGTGCAACAAGTAGTTAAGAAGTATTGCAAAACTAATTGTGTATATATTACTTTAAGTTATGTGGGAAAAAATATGCAGTTATTTACATGATTAACCATTCCAATAATATATAAGTACCCTCTTGGCTGTTTTCACTGAAAACTGTATGATTACTTGAAAAGATCTTACTTGGAATATAGACATCTTCATTGCCTGCTGGGTTTGGATCTGCCTCACGCGATATTGACCTAAGTTCTGTAATAATGTCACCCAGGCTGTTGAGATGGTTGGAAGCATCTGATGATTCCTGGAAGTTTAATCTGGCCCTTTCCAGTATAGCCAATGATTTGTTGAGTTCTGCAACAGGTCCTCCTGAGTGGTCAGTGTGTGGGTGAATCTGAGGTAAGTTCATATCACTGGAAAACTTGTTGAATAATTCTGTTAGTTTGTTCATAACATCATTTAACGACTCTTCAACATCTTCAGGTTGGGCGAATTGAAGATAATCATGATCACCTTCTGGGTCTGAATAGGCAGTGATGATATTTCTCAAGACTTCTTCAGCCTCTTGAAGGTGCTGAAAATCTTCTTTGGATACTGAAGAAGGAGTTGTCGTGGTTCTAGGTATTGAGGGTGTTGTGGTTTCAGAATGAACAATTTGCTTCAATACACCAATTAATGTCAAGAAACTTGATAGGTCAGCTTGAACATCATTACTTAACTGAACTTCTGCCTGGGGCTGTTCAGTGGTATCGTTAGGTTGCACGTCTTCAGCCTTTTGTTGCCAATCGTAATCTAGATTATTTAAATCATCTTGCAGTTTCCCTAGACCTTCTATGAAAGTTTCAAATCCATCAAAATTTGCTCTTGAATTGTCCATCTCCACTGCGTTCGCATCTCCTGTAGCATTTGTTTTGTTTCTTCTGAGAACGTCACTACCTATGATATCATCAGTCCTTGGAGGACTACTTTCAACTGCACTCAGCAAAAGAAAAAACACCAACACTACGGCTAAAATCCGCATTTTAGAAGAAGCGTAGTGAATAACTTATGTATGTTTCCCAATATTTTTCACTTAGTCTGGGTATTTTGTTTAAATTCACTGCTACATTCGCTTACATTTTTATGTTCCCTTCACAGCTAGGTGTGTTCAAGTGGATCCGTATCTCTGAAAGTTATCACTAAGGGGTATGATTGTCATATCTAACTACTTGAGTACAGTATATGAAGTACTTAAAAAACAGTTTTGGCATAAGTATACCTTCATGTATTAATAAACTATTCCTTAACCATCTATCTAGCGAAATGTTCATTAAAATAAAATATTATCTACTCTTACCATAGCTATACTCTCACTCATACAGGGTCGTTGGAAGGTAGACTTTAGTGTCCATATTTAGTTTTCTTTAACGTTAGGTTTCTTATTGTCATGGACTGTTGCTTATATGCTGTAAGGTGTTCTTGAAACCTTGCTTATTTGTTTGGTATCTAAAGTGTTTATGGTCTATCAGGATTCTTATTTCCAAGCTTTTCTGACCAAAGTATTTTCTAGAAACATGTAAGATGTTCTTAATATCACGTACAGTTGCTACGCTTTTACGTATGTGTATGTTCTGTGCAGGTTGCTAAATATTTTCATGACCCTATTTATGTTGTATATCTTCATAATATATATTTGAAGAAAAGTTTTTGGATCGGAATTTATATTAATTTGTCAGATAATGAACGTCCTCAGCAAAATTTAGTGTGCTCGAATATCTGTTCAAATATGGAAATCGGTATATTTTGTATATATATCATAAATGCCATATATTAGTAATGCTTAGTAGAATTACATACATACATACATACATACATACATATTATACATATACACATACAAACATGCATACATACATACATACATACATATATATATATATATATATATATATATATATATATATATATATATATATATATATATATGTATGTATGTATGTATATATAAATATATATATATATATATATATATATATATATATATATATATATATATATATATATATATATATATGTATGTGTGTGTGTGTGTGTGTGTGCGTGTGTGTGTGTGTGTGTGTGTGTGTGTGTGTGTGTGAGATTACCTAATTGTGATTACCTAATTGTGTTTACGGGAAAGAGCCCAAAGCTCGTATCTTCCCGTCTCCTCATCGGTTCCATTTTTAGACTTAGTGATACTTATCGTACCTGTCCTTAAAACTATGGATTGAGATAGCATTAACTACCTCCTCGCTTAGCCAATTCCAATTATCAACTACTCTTACACTGAAAAAGTATTTCCTTACATCCTGCAAACAAGTTTTCTTACGAAGCTTCAAACTATGACCTCTAGTTCTAGAGCCAGCCATATCGAAATATCGATCCCTATCCACTCTATCATAACCATGAAGGAATTTAAAGACTGTCACCATATCCCCCCTTACTCTTCTAGCTTCGAGTGATGGCAAGTCTAATTCCCTCAGCCTCTCATCATAACCGAGATTGCATATTTCTGGCACCAGTTTCGTGGCATGTCTTTGAACTTTTTCAAGCTTAGCTATGTGCTTTTTCAAGTGCGGATTCCAAAAGGGGGCTGCATATTCGAGTTTTGGCCTCACATAGGTTACATAAATATTTCTGAACATTTCCTTGTCCATGTGCCTGAAGGCTACCCTTACATTTGATAAGAATGCATATGCTGCCCTTACTACGCCATTTATATGCATTTCTGGAGACAAATCTGCCAGTATGTTTACTCCTAGATCTCTCTCATTTTCTGTCTCTTGAAGTTGTACTCCAGCCACCGAGTAGTCAAGCTTGGGCCTTCTTGCACTTGTACCCATTCTCATTACCTTACATTTTGAGGTATTGAATTTCATTAGCCACTTTTCTGACCACTCATGCAGATTATTTAGATCCTCCTGAAGTTCTCTACCATTGTTCTCGTTTTTTACTTTCTTCACAATCTTTGCATCATCTGCAAACATATTCATGAATGAATTTACAGACTCTGGTAGGTCATTTACATATACAAGGAACAAAAGTGGCCCTAAAACTGAACCCTGTGGAACTCCACTACTAACTCTTCTCCATTCAGACACTGAGTGTCTTACTCTAACCCTCTGTTCCCTTCCTTCTAAGTAAGTTTTTATCCATTCCAAGACATTTCCACCTATTCTAGCCATTGATTGCAGCTTCCTAATAAGTCTCCCATGTGGAACAGTGTCAAACGCTTTCTGGAAGTCTAGGAATATGCAAGCTGCCCAGCCCTCTCTTTCCTGTAAGATTTGGCTTACCTCATCATAAAATTCTAATAAGTTTGTTACTGTTGATCTTCCTTCTCTGAAGCCATGTTGCCTCACTGACAAAAAGTTGAAGGATTCCAAGTGAAGAGAGATATGTTTCCTTAGTAGTTTCTCCATAACTTTGCAAACTATGCTGGTCAAGGAAACTAGTCTATAGTTCAGAGCCGTATCCCTCCTTCCCTTTTTTGAAGATAGGTATCACATTTGCTTGTTTCCAGCATCTTGGAATCTCCCCCGACTCCAGTGACTCCTTAAATATGATACTTAGTGCCACTGATATTGTGTTTGCGCATTTTTTAAGCACATGAGGGGATATGTCATCAGGACCTGTAGCTTTATGAACATCTAAATCCATCAGCGCTTTGCATACCTCTGTGGCTGTAAGGTTGATGTTCTCTAATACCGGCCCTTGAGCTTCTATCACTGCAATCTGAGGGGGTGGGGTATTTTCTACTGTAAATACTGACTGAAACTCCTTGTTCAATTCTTTGCAGATCTCTTCATCCGTCTCAGTGATGCTTCCATCCGCTCTCTTTAGCCTTAAAACCTGTTCTTTTACCTTCAGTTTTCCTCTGATAAAGCTGTGGAAAAGCTTGGAATTTTCTTTAGCCTTTCTGGTGATGTCCCTCTCATAGTCTCTCTCTGCCTCTCTCCTTTTACTTAGGTAGTCATTTCTTGCTCTTTTGTAGGTTTGCCAGGCATTTATGTTTTTTCTCCTCCTATACCTTTTCCAGCATTTGTCTCTCCACTCCTTAGCTCTTTTACACCCATTATCGAACCATTTCTCTCTGGCATGAATTACACCTACTTTGGTGACAGGTATGCAGCAATCTACTATCTTCCCATATTTCTCACAAAAGATGTCATACATTTCTTGTACAGATTTGTTGTAAAATAAGGTTCTCCAGTCAATAACTGCAAAAAGTTCATTCATTTTGATGTAATCTCCTTTCGGATAGTTCCTCCTCATGTCCTCAGTGCCTCTACCCTCAGGAAGAATGTCTTCAATGATATACTCCATCAACAACACACAGTGGTCACTCTTTCCAATTGGTGGTTCATACTCAATATTTTCAATATCCAATACATTATCTGTGAACACTAGATCAAGTAGTGATGGCTCATCCCCACCCCTGGCTCTTGTTGGTTCCATTACATGTTGGTGTAGGAAATTCCCTTGTACGCAATCTAGGAATCTTGCCCCAAATGAGTCCTCACCACTGTGTGGGTCAAGATTTATCCAATCTATCTCCTTATGATTAAAGTCTCCCATAATCAAAATCCTACATTTTTTCTCCCGTGCCATGTTAACAACTGAGTTTATGACTTCAATAGTACCTATATGACTTTCCTCATAAATTTCAAGCCTATTTTGGTTCCTTGGTGGGTTGTATACAACAGTTATTATAATGCTCTCTGACCCAGTATTTATGCGAGCAACAAGAAATTCCCTGAACTCACTTTCTATAGCCAAGTTTATTTCTTCAACTTGAATCCTCTCACTTATGAGCAGTGCTATCCCTCCACCAGTCCTCTCAGATCTTTCAACCCTTAGTATTCTGAAGCCCTTAGGAAAAACTGTGACACTGTTTATGTCCTCACTCAACTTAGTCTCTGTAATTGCTACTATATCTGCCTTACTGTTGTGAATCCTATCTTTTAATTCTACTGCCTTACCAGCTAATCCATCAGCATTTGTGTATAACAATCTTAATGAGGCCCCATCCCCTGATCTTCTGTCATTATCTTCTTTATCTCCCCTTTGTCTGGAAGTATTCTGTAACGAAAATTTTTCTTCTCTTCTTCATTTCTCTCATCATTTAACCTTCTTGCCTCTTGCAACAAGTTTTTGATCTTTCCCATCTCTTCCTGTGTTCTGTATCGTCTAATGAACACTTCTTTGCATTCTTGAAGGTCTTTTAGACTTTTTTTTCTCAACAATATTTCCCTACATGTTTCCCCTCTATCAAAGGTTACTTTTGTTGGTCTCGGTTTTCCTTCCCTCGAATATTTACCTAGTTGGTGTATGTTTACAATATCCTCAGGACCACATACTACTCCAAGCTTTCTTATCAGGTCTACAACCTTAGCTTTATTTTCTTCAAGTCTCCCCTGCCATGTTGGCTCCTGGGATTCACTTATGCCTGAGATTACCACTGTCTTCTCCTTATCAAGTGCCTGTCTGATGAGTGGGTTTGCCCTTTCCATCACAACGTCTTTCATTTTTTCGATTACTGTCTCTTTATAGTCAACTGTTTGTATGTTTTCCAGTGCCACCACCTTTACAGCCTCTTTTACTGCCACATTCCCCTTTAGTGCATCAGCAAAGGACGTTTTCATGGCATCATTTTCCATATTCAGCTCCTGGAACTCTTTTCTGAACTGTTCAATGTTTTCCTTAATCTGGACATTCCAAGCAGCAATCTCGTCTCTCTCAGAAGAGAGCAGTGAACTAACATCTAATTCCTTTAGGTTGTCATTCAGCTGTTTGTTTTTATCTTCTTGTTTAGAAATTCTAGATTCTAGTTGACTCTTTTTCCCCTTCCAGCTTCTTTATTCTTTTTTCTAGTTCCTTTCTCTCCTGCCCTTGTGCTTTATTTGCTTCCTCCAAAGATCTTATTGTGTGTGTGTGTGTGTGTGTGTGTGTGTGTGTGTGTGTGTGTGTGTGTGTGTGTGTGTGTGCACGCCTTACTTTACTTAGTTAACACGTTCATTTACTGTCACTCTATTTATATAATCAGGCGAGTTGTCAGTGACTACAGTAAATAGACTTCACTGTTTTCCCTTCTGTATTTTTAAGTTGTCACCAGAAAAAAAAAATTGTGAACTTTATCCCCTAGTAATATATTCCCTAACGCAGGGTTCCAACCAACTATGTCTAGCTTTTCCCAAGGTGATGGATGCGAAGAGCCTTTCTTCACCTGAGGCACCTAGTGGGGGGGGGACAAGGAGAAGAGGGTTGTGAACTCCCTTCATGTGACAGTCTCCTCAACTAAGCAGGCTTTGTAAGTACACCAGAATGTATTATTTACGCTGGTACCAGTATCATTACGGTTTTAGGCTTAGTTAAAGACAAGAAACAGTTTGTTGTTATTGGTATTATTTAGTGATTACTCTCTTACGAATAAAACGTTAAATGATACTCACGAAGTACCCATAACAGCAAACCTTGCGACTGAAACGAAGGGACCGCGGTTGCACAGTGGTTAGAGCATTAGACTCGTGAAGTGACAAACAAATGTCCAAGCTCAGGCTTGCCGTTAAGAATGGTATTCAACCTTAATTCTGCAGTTCAGCGTGCCTATGTATGCTCCCATTTGAATGGAATTAGCGGCGATACATAAAAGGGCAAATAACATCATTTTGTAACTAAAACGTAAGCTTTGGGTCAGTAGAATATAATACGCGTATAGAAATACCCCACAAATGACAACCTTAATTTAGAAGCACTAAAGGTGACAATACACTCTCGTATTAAAGTGATATAATTTAGAAATAACGATAGTGTCAACCTTTCCAGTTAAGTACATATATTACATAATGAAAACTACTTAGTTGTGCGAGCACTAAGAAATTAGTAACTAATATTTTTGGCTTTCCTGACAGTAAATATATGAGAATGATAATTACAATAAGGAGAATTGTGCAAAATTCTCAGTCATATTTTGGTATGACTAAAAGAAAAGTAAAAGATTAATATTTACCTCGAGTGGCATCTGTTCCTTGCAAAGCTATTCCTAAGGTCTCGGCAAAATCTACCAAACCTTTTAGGGCATAGTAGAAGTCTTCATCGTCGGATGACGTTGGTAATGGTCCAGCACTACCCTCTGTTCGTGATCCTTGATCTTCAGAAGATTCGGAAACATAGCTTCCACTTCCATCCCCGCTACCTTCGCAATCTTCAGAATCAATGGGTCCACATTTCCCACTTCCATTCTCGCTCCCCAGACAGTCTTGAGAATCATAGGGTCCACAGTCTCCACTACCTTCCCCGCTCCCATCTCCACTTCCACTGCCAAAACCCCTCAGTTCTTCATCGTCCCAGTTTCTGAACCTTCCAGGGTTTTTAATCAGACCCAGTTTCTCCAACCTGAGCAGGAATTCTTGAAAATCTTTGGCGTCTGATTTGTGGTACGTGAAAGATCCCTCTGATCTTTTGCTTTTTCCTCCTTCGGGATCAAGGGCACCATTGGGTAAAGCTTTGTAGGCCAAACCCAAAATGAAAAGGATAATGGCTAATGTCAGTTTACGATCCATAGATCCACCGAGTTGTTCTTGGCCTGGTGCTCTTCTCTTGACGACTGGAGAAAGATAGCCTAATACCTTAGCTCATGTATAGAAACGTGTTTGAAGCCATTTCCGGTGATATTCTTGTTTTATCATGACTGTTCTATATTATTTTATTTATTCGTATATTACCCGGCTCTAATTATCTTTCTACGATTCAGTGAATGTCCTTCAGTCGTAATGAGAATGCTCTTTTTTTTTTTTTTTTTTTACCATCCTCTTATGTATTACTCATAAAGTATTTATTTTAAAAAATATTCTCGCAGATGCACATCTACGTTTAGACGATATATACCTTTTTCCTCCTTGGCAAAGAAAAAAATATATATTTTGGAACCGAATCCATGACATCATTACCAAATATCTTTCAGTTTACCAAATTTTGTAAGTTAATATTCATCACTTCATAAATATATAATGATAAATATCACTGTGCAAGACTTAAAGGATATATTAAATATGAATAAAAAAGATCACTGAACTAGTGGACATGCTTTGAGAATCACCTATTGAATTTTGTGAATTTTAGCTGATAGAGTAAAATTTAGCAAAGAGGAAAGCTTCCATTTGTGTGTTGTATACTATTAGGGTTACTGGCAGTTTCCCCTTAAGGTAATTACCCCCTTAAACAATTGCTCTTAGTACGATTGCCCCTAGGACAATGGCCCCTACTTCTTAATGCAAAAGAGGACAGCTTCCCCTTGATAAAATAAAAGAGAAATATATCGCAATGTTAAAAAATACTGAATGAAAAGAAGTTCAATGTAAATATTTCATTATTTCATATACCTTGTTAAGTTATGAGAGAGAGAGAGAGAGAGAGAGAGAGAGAGAGAGAGAGAGAGAGAGAGAGAGAGAGAGAGAGAGAGAGAGAGAGAGAGAGAGAGACATTATCATTCAGAGAAGCAAATCCCTCCGTATCATTAGAAAAACTATATATAATGTCGCACTATCCTATAGGACAGGATAGATTTGGTTGGGTTAGGCTAGATTAGGGGCAATTGTCTTAAGGGTCACTTGTACTAAGGGGCAATTGTCCAAAGGACAATTTTTCTATGGGACAATTGTCTTCAAGGGCAATCGTTCTACCTCCATACACAGATCCACTTTTTAGTTTCTTATTTGTTTATCTTCTATAGACATGCGCACATTTTGGAATGTAGTTTTATGGAAAATATATTTGCAAATATTTCAAAAAGAAATAATATAGCTAAAAAGGGCGTCATTCTAAATAGAGTTATTCTAATGATACGGAGGGATTTGCTTCTCTGAATGATAATGGCTCTCTCTCTCTCTCCTCTCTCTCTCTCTCTCTCTCTCTCTCTCTCTCTCTCTCTCTCTCTCTCTCTCTCTCTCTCTCTCTCTCTCTCTCTCTCTCTCAAACACACACACACACACACACACACAATGTATTTTAGAACAATAGACACATCTCTGGTACATTATTTTCCAGTTCTTAGATTGCATCTTCGTAATAGAAATAACTTATTTTGAAACGTATTATTAAAGTGTTAGACAATGCAGGGAGGATATATCCTGTTTTGTTATGTACACGATCAAACCTCTAGACATCAGGAAATAATATCTATCTATCTATCTATCTATCTATCTATCTATCTATCTATCTATCTATCTATCTATCTATCTAGTGATATTAAATTGTGCTTTTGCTATTCAAGTCAATTTGTCGATCTATCTATGAACATGCATTAGCTTTCCTGCACTTATAAGCTCCCTTGATGAACTAATGCTCTGAAACTGTCTTAAAAAGTTCCCCAACTCATGCTAAGGGTTGGTTTCTGGGATGTAATTCCTTATCTAATGGGTGAATAAATTCCAGTTCATATACACAAACAGTACATACTGTATATGTACTGTACGCCTTATATTTTTTCGGTAGCTTTTACTCATGTTCATATGGGATCACTGTATCCCACTAGCCTCTCGGGGATCAAATATTGGCTTAGGCTCAAACATAGTCATCCATTAAGTCGAGCTTGGGACCGGCACGAGCTGAGTTGGTTCGCTTCCCAGGCTACAGGATTTTTGTACAGTACGTGTGTGTGTACATATGCTCATGTAATAAGAGTTTTAATGAATACGTATCGATGGGTGACGTAAGAAATGTACGTTACGCGTTGTAATCAAATCTAATTTGTGGTTCCCGAACTATCATTTTCGAACATATGACTGGGGACCCATGGGTGGGGGGGGGGGGCTTTTTGTTATCCACGGATGGATTTTTTATTCACAATATTTATTTTGATGGGCAACGACCGACGTGAGGCCCTCTTAAAATATTTTTACATAGTATTCCCAACGGGACAATGGGGACCTTAGAACAAATTTATAGAGAATTTAGTCTTCGAGATTGATAGCCAATCATGGCTGGAGCAAACCAGCTCAACTCGGTATCGCTTCCAAGAAACATGAGTGCAAATATGAGTCAAAACCAAAGCTTGTTGTTGTTGTTTGAGGTTAAAGCCAACCTTGTGTTGGCACGGGCCCTTGTTCAAAGTAGATATTAAAAACCGCGACCCCATATGAACATGAGAAAAGTTATTTAAAAAGGAAGAGACTCTTTTAGAGAGAGAGAGAGAGAGAGAGAGAGAGAGAGAGAGAGAGAGAGAGAGAGAGAGAGAGAGAGAGAGAGAGGTTGTAAACCACTGATGTGTAGCTTTAATTTCGAGATTATCATATAAAAGCTTGAGTGATCAAGTTAATTATTGGGCTAGTTAAATTTTTTTTTTATTAATACTAATGGTAATTCTACTAATAATACAAGTACTGCCACCATTATTATTATTATTATTTATTATTATTATTATTATTATTATTATTATTATTATTATTATTATTATTATTATTATTATTATTATTATTATTATTATTATTATTATCATTATAATTATTATTATTATTATTATTATTATTATTATTATTATTATTATTATTATTATTAATATTATTATCATTATTATTATTACAGTTAATAATAATAATAATAATAATAATAATAATAATAATAATAATAATAATAATAATAATAATAATAATAATTATGATGACGGTGATGATAGAAAATAATGCTGGTAAAATAATAGTAATTATTCATAACAATTATTATTATTTTTCTTATTATAATTATTATTATTATTATTATTATTATTATTATTATTATTATTATTATTATTATTATTATTATTATTATTATTATTATTATTATTATTATTATTATTATTTTATCTGACAAAGACATTAAGGAATAACGATAATGAAGAGACCTGAAGACGTGGTAAAATCCTGTCATTTACCTGAAATATTGCCCATAGAATTAAGGCATAATATAGTCTCGTCATCTTACTATTATATGTATTTTCGTTAAGTTAGTTCCCTTAAGTGTCGTATCCTAGCACCTAAACTCTTGTAATCCTGAATGAATACATCATTTGTCTTATACAAAAGGCCACTTATAATAATCTGATACCTATGAATTCTTGCATAATAATAATAAAAAAAAATCTTGTGTTGCTTTGGTGTATGTTAGACAACGCAAAATTAAAATGACGGTGTCAAGGATGATGGGATGATGATAATACTGCTACTACTACTACTACTACTACTACTACTACTACTACTACTACTGCTGCTGCTACTTCTACAAATAATGATAATAATAATAATAATAATGATAATAATAATAATAATAATAATAATAATAATAATAATAATAATAATAATAATGATAATAATAATAATAATAATAATAATAATAATAATAATAATAATAATAATAATAATAATAATAATAATAATAATAATAATAATAATAATAATGCGCATACTGTTCCTTCACTGAAATACCTTCTGAATCTTTGACAGGGAGAAATTGCCCAAGTTATATACTTATTTCTCGGTTTGAAGAATATCCTTTGCCTGCCTCTCAACAGACAAGAGCGTTATGACCCACTTTGTAAATTGGAAATGATTGTTGAACAATATTCATCCTAATAGATCAACCGAAATGGGATTTCTTATGATTTGGGCGTTGTCATTTTAGAAGAACGATTTTGAGTCGATATTTTATTATTTCGAGAAACTTTGCGATGATTTTAGA